>WAAG01022686.1:7942-28992 GCA_013390105.1 Tichodroma muraria
AATTAAAAAAAAGCAAATCTGAAAGTGGTTACAAATCTGAAAGTGGTAAACAATCTTGACAAATTTCCTTCAAACTTCACAGGAAATCATCTGTGAAATTAGGAAATAAACTCCCCATAAGTTGGTATAGTTCTATGAAAGTATGAGCTAAACTGGTACAGCAGGTGTTGAGTCAGTACCAGGGTTTTAGCCCTACCAAGATCCAACATAGGAACCAAGTACTGGAGCAGATCTTTATCAGATGGATCCCAGCTGAGAGATCAGCCCACAATATTTGCAGTAAAGCACTGAACGTACGAACTGGCTGAAGTTTTATTCTCATTATAAAGCTGTAATTAAGCAAACTTCACAACTGTCAATAAAATTACAGATTAACAGCATGCAGCCGTATTATTGCCATCGAAATTCTTTATCAGTCTTAAAGTGAGGAACATTGCCATGAACAGCTGCTGCAGCTTCCCACCACCCTTTGGAAACCAATGGATATATCAGTCAAGTAAGGAAGCTGGCTCTCTGAAAACAGCTGCCAAGAAAATGATAATCAATAACCGCAGTCCCAGCAGAGTTATGCCAACTAGATGGGTTTGTGAAGTCTGCAGTCCTTTTCCACATTAAGTTATAATTATAATATGGGTAAATATTTAGGATCATTTCTATGAACACTTCATGGGCCTGTGTCTCTGGATCTTTACATCTTTCTCTTTTAGTAAGTCTTCCAGAAGGTTGAAGCTGCAGGAGCAAGCCTGATACTTACGACCAGCCAAGAGCTGCCATGTAGAAGGAACAGTGGGAAAGGGAATATTCATGAGGACCAGTGTACTGACAACAAACAACTCCTCCAAGCTTGGGCACTGATCTCCTGATCTCTGCTCACCAGTGACAGGACTCGAGGGAATGGCTGGAGCTGTGTCAGGGGAGGTTTAGGTTGGATACCAGGAAAAGGTTCTTCACCCAGAGGGTGTTTGGGCACTGAATGGGCTCCCCAGGGAATGGTCACAGCACCAAGCCTGACAGAGTTCAAGGAGTGTTTGGACAATGCCCTCAGGCACAGGGTGGGATTGCTGGGGTGTCCTGTCCAGAAACTGGATTTTGACTAACCTTGTGAATCCCTCCCAACGCAGGATATTCTATGGTTTTATGTCCTTTGTAATCCAGAGAACCTCTCTAGCAGGGTATGAACCTGTGTCCTGCTGAGCTGAGCTGCATCCCTGGGGAAGGCACAGGGAACTGCTCCTTCACCTGAAGCTGGAGGCTGCCCTCGCCCAGCAGCTCCCGGCGGGAAGCTGTGCTCTCTGCCACGCTCTCGTGTCACACACACGGCTGGCACAGGCTATAGGCTGCTCCTCCAAGGCCCACAGCCACCAGCACGCCCAGGCGGGGACATTTCTCCTCACACTCATGCATTATGCATGGCTCCATCCCAGCCTGCTTCAAATGCATCACCTTCCAGCGAGGAGATGACTTGGGCGTGGAAGTCGCTGCAATTCCCCAAAGCCACCCCCGTTAATACTTGGAATGAAGCAGGCGCCCAGCAGGGGCAAATTACTGTCCTGCTCACCCAAGGGCTGGATCGTGATCCACCTCTGCTCTAATCCTGCCGAACCTGCAGGATGGGCAGGTAAAACCCAGTATTTCTGAATGTGTGCAGCAGCAGCAGGTGATTCACTGCAAGGGAAATAACAGTGCCTCGACTGAGTGGGGCAAAGTCAAAGCTTCACCAAGAGTCTTCGCAGCTTCTCACGATCCCCACCCAATTTTACACCAATTATAAGTACTATAGGATCATTCAATGATACAGCTAGTTGCAGGCTTGGTTGTTGAGCAATCAAAACTTTTGTTAACCTCATAGCTGAACCTCCATAATTTCCATAAAAATATGCTCTGTATTTACTGAGGATTCTCTCTGCGTCTGTAACACTCACAGACACATTCCAGACTTTTCAGGGAGGAACCATAATTCCATTGACAATCAACATGGCAAAATTATACAACTCCAGATTTGCACAAAACTGATATTCCAGGTTGAGACAGAGACAACATGAATAATAGATATTAAAGGAATCAATGAATCGTCTTTAGTCTTCATTCTCCTGAATTTTAAATTTCCTCTATTTTATCTGGGACTGATCAAAGAATTTTGATGACAGAAATAATATTCTACGGCCATTTCATGTTTTCTGCAGGATCATTTTGGAATCATAAAGCACCACCCAAATAAAAGAATAAATATGCAAATGCTGTGGAAGTGAGGCAAGTGTTTTATTTTAACTGCATTGATTTTTTCAGACCTGGGATTTTTTTTTCAAATCAGCATGGGACATATTGTGTCATTCAATTTTCATGAAATCTACCCCACTTTCAAAAAAGAAAGACTGAAGGAGAGAAACACCACTATTATTATTAATTATTAATTAAACAATAGCACCGTGCCCTTCGTTATTCCCTTTTTTTAACTGATTTTTTTTTTTTCTGATGAGTAGGAGAATACTCCGTTTGGTTCTAAAAACAGGTGGTTCAGCAATCTGACTCAGCAAGTCAATGTTTTTATAAGAATCATCAAAATACTGAGCATTCTTGAAGAAAAACCCAAACCCCACCCTATGAGGAAGTTCATCTGCAAAGCTCAGATGAAAAGACCCTGAAGTTTGGTTGTGACTCTCTCATATAATCTTAATGAATCCCACAAACACATGGGAAACCCTTGCCCTTCATTTCGGTGTGGAAAGCCGGAGTCGCTGGAGCCTGGCATTTAACAGGTGCATCTGTTTACTTTGCAGCTACTCATCTTCCTTAAAAAACCCTCAGTTCCTAAATACAATTAGATGCTGAGTTGAGACTGCAAAAATATCAAGATCCCTAGAGACAAGCGTCTAAAAGGTCTCTCCATACCCACCCCTCCCCAAAAAACACTTTAGGGAAGGTTTTCCAGCTTCTGTTGCATCGAGCTGCGTTTATGAAACTGTCTGCAAGCATCCTGGATCCTTTAACGAGATGATGCTATGGAGTAATCTCTCTCCCAGGGACCCTGCTGTGAGCATCAGCACCATGAACTGACTATTCAGCGTAAACATGCACCTTAAAATTTAAAAAAAAATACATCCAAACAAAGCCTGCCCGAAGCAGCCCCAGCCTGCCCGGCAGGATCAGCCGCTAGCTTTTCTCCCTCTAATCTGCCCACCGAGCAGCGTCACAGAGACTGTCTTTTATCAAAACAAAGGCTGGATGCTGGCTGGGAAGTGTGAAGCCGACTAAAAATGGCTGAAAAGCTGTCCAAGGCACCCGGGAAGGTGGCCAGCCCCACCCAGCGCAGACACCGACCCGCTCAAAATACGCTGAAAATCAGCCCAAAAGGGAGATGCCATTGTTCCCTTCGCCTACGCGACAGCGAGACATCACCGCAATATTTTACCCCCGCAACGAGTGCTCGGGAGCATAATGAAAGGATTAACGTGTGTTTTTTAAAAACAATCCTAGAGCGAAGTAGGGAGCGGGGGGCCATCCCGCGGTGCCCCGGCTCTGTCGCCCTCCTTGCCGAAGCTGCGTTTTCTTTGTGTGACACAAGGCTAAACCCGGCTCTGGGTGTGTCCGTGGGCAGGAGGCACCCGGGAGCCCAACGCCACCACCTGCACCCCTCGCCAGCCCCAGCGGGCACCAATGCACCGTCACCCGGCTTCCCTAAAGCCCGAAAGGTAGGAAATCATCCCAGCGATATCGCGACGGAGAGAGGCGAGGATGAGGAATGACGCCGCTAAGGGCAAGGGCGGATGCTTTGGGGATGAGCTGTGAGGTGGGGAGGGAGGACCTGTATCCAGGATGCTCTCAGGGTGAGACACCTGGGGATGGGAGAAATGCATTCCAAGAGCAGAAATAGGGGCTTTTAATCTTTCTTTCTTAAATTACCCCCAAAGAAAAGCTTTGCGGGGAGGGAGGGCAAACAGCATGCAAAGGCCCACAGGTGAACAATGCAAAAATGGATGGATCCTGCCTTTGCCTCCTCTGCCATGCAGTCCTAGCATGCAACACCAGAATAGATATAATACCCTGACATTTCCAGTTGCTCCAAAGACAGTCCATCTTGGTGGAATCGGCACTGGCTTGCATCTCGGAGGGCTGAGGGATTGCCGGTCCTTTTCGTCGGAGGCACTGCGTTAGCAGTCAGGCATTCCCGTGCATGGGTGGGTTCGTGGGTATCGCTGCCGTCTCCCCGCTCGGCTCCGGACTGATGCTGTAAGCAGCACAGGCGGAGGGGGAGGGCATATTGTACGCGCTGCGGTCTCCACTGCAGCAAATCAGCAGTGTGATGTGGTTGCCCTAGGGAGCAGGCTCCTTTGAAAAGGGGATGCGGTCCCTTTTCAAATCAAAAGCTTGCGCTCGGGCGGCTTAGCCTCCTAAGCCGTGGAAATGGTTAAGGCAACCTGATGGCAAAGAAATAAAAACAAATTGGGTGTGGGTAAAGGGAGGGGGGGGGCGGTGGGGGGCGAGCAGTGTTTCCTATGTGTCAGTACGGTTGGTTGTGACTGTTCGTGTTCCAGAAATTTCTTGACAGCGATGGCATCTGGTGTTTTCTTCTTTTTCAGTTTTCTTTCTTTTTTCCCTTTTTTTTTTTTTTCCCCCCCCTTTGGTGAAGGCCAAATTTCACGCAACCCCTCCAGGTTTTCATGCCTCCCTCTCCTCTGCCCAGCTGGGTGGGGCCGGGGAGCAGGCAGGAAAATAAACAAGGTCAGGATCCAAGCCCTGCAGCGCAACCCCGATTTTGCTATCTTTTTTTTTTGGAAAATCCTTCTGGCACGTGGCCCTGTGCCCCCTCCCCCCCATGCCAAGCCCTGCCACACCAGGATGCTGAGGACTCCCAGTTGCACCAGTTTTGGGTGTGCAGGGAACGAGTGCTGCCTCCTCTCCTTGCCCAAAATGCTGCTGAAATTGAAGTGTAAGAGTGCAGGAATACAGGACAATTTGTGAAAGGCCCACTAATGGCTGAATTTTAATGTAGATGCCACCACTCCTTCCCTAGCAGGACACAGCCTCTGCCTCAGTTTCCCCACCAATAAACTATTATGAATAGCCTTGCAGAGACTTCATAACCATGCAATGGTCATGCTTGGCAAACACTGGGGAAGAACATGCCACTCAACCTGTCTGCATTTTCAGATTTTGGGGTGGCTAGTAATATTAAGAAACTCCCAAAAAAGTCACCCCATTTCACTGAAGAGTGACCAGTACATCAGACTATGTCCAGATATTTTGGGCAGAATGATCCCAGCTAGGCACCCCTCAGTTCTAAGGCCGGATTTAAACCTTTGGATCATGACAGTTCATTAAATAATTTCTCTTTCCCTGCGTTTTGCTGAATTTTGCTTTTTTTTATGTGGAAACCAACACAGACACAGTGGGTCACATACTCATCAGCATGGGGAATAGAGTTTGAACCCCTCTGCTCTTTTGGCTCCAAAAATAAAAGGTCTTTAATACCTGAGTTAACAGATATCTCCTCCAACTGGCAGTAGTAGGTCACTTATCCTTCCCTCAGGTAACTCATCTTACAGACGAAAGCCAAAATTTAAGGAGATTCACCATAGTATTATCTTACTCTTTACCTAGGAAACTCTGCTGGGATTACAGAGGCCAACAGCTATTTTTCATGTTTATAAGCCATCCTTGAGATCCCCAATAAAACTTGCTTAGGCTTGAACCCAGCATCTTCATTCCCCTAACAGAGAAATCATTAACTAATTTGGGGCACAACTGGCTTCAACTGTCATTGCATATAGTAGGATTAAACCACCTAAAACATTACAAATCTGGATTTTGTGTTCTTCCTGACTTTGCTATAAAAAGAAAAAAAAAAAGGAAGAAAGATATTGGCAAGGGACAATCTCTAAGCATGGACTGATTGGTTTAGACCCTTTGCAAGAGCAGAAAATATCCCTATTGATACATTTTACCCTGCAAACTCTTTGCAGCTCTGCAATGGGATTCACGGCACCAAGTCATAATATGAAGTATTTGCAAGAAGTGTCTATAAAACAGAGACATAATTCACATAAAACTTGTATATCTGTGTCCCTGGAATAACCACAGACACCCCAAACACAGTGCATAGATCAAGTTCATGGCTACTGGGTGCTTACCAACAACAACACAGCAGAGAGAAGGCAAAAGATCTCTTCTGGTCTCACTGTAGCCCAAATTTCTCATATCCAAAGTATGAAGGATAAATTCCCTTTGGACAGAAGAGTGGTCCATGTACATCTAACATCCCACTAATGATTTCTCCTTGCCTTTATTGCTTGTAGAAATTTTTCTCACCTCAGATTTGATGTCTCCATTCCCTCTTCCAGGCTACCAAAATGAACCACACCATCAGGCTTCCTGTTTAAATTCTTATCCCCTTTTGGAAAAGTGTCTCTTCAGACCTGGCCCATGTGATTGGACTCTCCCACACTGCTTCCAGAACTATTTTAATCCACAGGCACCAGAACCCATCACTTTACCAGCAGTAACAAGAACGCCACATTTGTGTCAGAAACAGAACTGATCTGGAACAGTGAGATGAACACACTTAGAAAATGCACATGGGCTAAGAAGAGCTTCCAGTGTGCACTCACTTGTCCCAGGACCTGAGGCAGGTGGGAGACAGAAGTAACTTTATGTGTGATTACAGAAATTGCACAAAATCCCAATCAGCGCTGGGTGGATCCAGGACTAAAATGGCCATTGATAAAAAATGCATTTCACAATGAGATTTTAAATTAGGCATTCAGTAAGTAGTGAGACAGAATTAGAACTAAGAACTTGGCCATCAATCTTGGGGTTAAGAACTGTTTCTTTGCCACAGAACTAAAGCAGGAGCAGGCTGGAAGGCACAAATAAACATTGCACTGCCTGGATCTTGAAAGGGTGAGACATGCACAGATCTTGGCACCAGCTGCAGGAAAGTTCAGTGTTGGAGGAGAGCTTTCCTGTGATCATGAATAGGAGCAGCATAAGAAGTAGTAAGTGGAATTTGGTTCCCTTCAGAGCACTGTCCATTGGAAACTTCCTTCTGCTAAGGATGTTACTGAAATTATTATAGATCTTAAGAAGTGTTAGTGAGGTCACATGAAGCTGTGTTGATGGCACAGCCACAAGCCAAGAGGGCTCATCAATATTTGCCTGTTACGTGGCTCTGCTGGAGATAATGACCTGTGTGTGCAGGATGTGTGGGGTAAGCACTCAATAAAATAAAGTTACCTATGGGATCATTGCAGGAAACCACCGGCCAATGCGTAGGATATTGCTGTCTGCCTCATTTCTTTCCATCCCTCCAACTCCAACAGAGATCATAGAATCATAGAATGATTTGGGCTGGAAGGGACTTTGAAGGTCATCTTGTTCCAAACCCTTTGCCCATGGGCAGGGATGCCATCCACTAGACAAAGTTTCTTAAAGCCCCGTCCAATCTGGCCTTGAACAATTCCAGGCATGGGGCACCCACCTCTGGATGGCCAAATGAGGTGCAGACTGTAGCTCTGCAGAGGACAGGGACACCCTGCCATGGTGTGTGGCCAGCAGGGCTGTGCTCCTTGCAGGGGCACGGGGAATCCTGCAGCAGGACTGGTGCTCCAGCCCTACTTTGCCTTCCTCCAAAGTCCTTCCACGGTGACCCAACCCACCTGTGCACTACTGATGAGCTCTGATGAGGTCAGAGTTAGCAACATTTAAGGCTTTTTAGGTAAATACACCTGAATGGACCATAACAGTCCAAAAGAGCTCAGAAGCACCCACTGTTCTACCACAGGAACCAGACATCGGGGCCATCCCTTAACAACCCTGCTAGAGGGGCAGGGGTGGAAGTCAGCTGTTTTCAGTTGGTTTCGAAGATTATTTAATGATTAAAAATCCAAAGACGGAGCACAAACTGTGAAACCACTGTTTGGAGTGCAGTGACTTTGAAGGCACTTTGGACTGATTGCGTTTTCCTGCATCACTCCGCGTCAAGGCTCCGTGGGACACATTGAGGGCAGCGCCAGATCTGCAACGTGGTGCTGAAAGATCCTGATGCTTAGCACTTTAGGAGAGCAATAGCATTAAGGGAGATCATTTGGGTTATTTTTCTAAGATAATTTGTTCTTAGCATTAGCAACAAAAATAGAGAGGATGCTATTTTAAAAGTTGCATTAATATGTCTCAAAGCTCTAAAGAGCAACGTGGAATTTCTGCCTGAGCACTCCAAGCAAGGGCAGCCAGCAATTGCATTTTTGTGAGGAGGCTGTCAATAGCAGAAGGATGGGCCAAATCTTGGCTCTGCTCTCATCCTTTTCTCTGTCTTGTGCTCATTCTCGCACATTTTCTGGTCTGCAGAGCTGCTCAGAGGCAGCTCAAATGGCAAGGCCATGAGCTGGGAGATGCTGATGGCTGTTTCAGGTCCATCACTTCTCACAGTACAGGAAGCACATAGACAGCTCTGTCCTTGCTGTCTTTTGCCCCAGGTCTTTGCTACTTTCTCTTGGAAGATGTAATGCAGTGATGAATTACCTTTTTCCTCAGGTCTTCAGGCCACAAAAGGAACCAATAAGCAGGTAAAAAAGACAACATGGTCTTAAACTGGCACAATTAAAGTCTGAAGCTGAATAATTGCAACAAAAGAAGCCCCATGTCCTCGCATGTCACATAATGTTCCAGCCTCCCTGCAATTTCTTTTTAAGTCTTGAAATGCCTGGATTTATAGGGGTTTTTTTAATCATCAGTCAAAATATTTGGGTTGTTCACAAGGACAAGAAGTGTGATTTTGAGACTTGCTAAGTTTCTGTTCTGCAGCCTCTGTTTCTGCTCAACAAAAGTCTTTTTCATACCCATCTTTGCTCAAAGGCTGAGATTATAGATACATATATCTATATATATATATGGATGTATCTAATCATAGAAGTGTAAATTGGAAGGGACCTTAAAGATCATCCAGTTCCCAACCCCTGCCATGGGCAGGGACACCTTCCACTATCCCAAATTGTTCAGAGCCCTGTCCAATCTGGCCTTGAAAATTTCCAGGGATGGGGCAGCCACAGCTTCTCTGGGTAACCCGTGCCAGGGCCTCACCACCCTCACAGGGAAGAATTTCTTCTTAACATCTGCCCTAAACCTGCCTTCTGTCAGATGGCAGATCCATTCCCCCTTGTCCTATCACTCCATGCCCTTGTCCAAAATCCCTCTCCAGCTCTCCTGTCAGTCCCCTTTAGGTACTGGAAGGTGCTCTAAGGTCTCCCCTCCGCCAAGTTCAAGAGTCCTGACTGTATAAGAGGACTATATAGTAACTACATATAACTAAAATAACCATATATAACTGTGTAATAACTGTATATAATTGTATAGTAAGACCTTACTATCACAAGATTTTCAGCAGCAAGCCAGTGACATGAGCCAAATGAGTTGCTCAAAGACCCAGGTGAGACAAGCTTTGTGCTTGCGTCCTCCCCCAGGGGGAGAATGAGGAGGCCTTTCCTTGAATCCTAGTAAATGAGCCCTTTGGGAAGAACTCCTTAGATTCAATGCTGTTGTTAAGAAACAATTTTGGGTTTTGAGCCTCTGATGCACCTCAGTGGACACGGCACAGACCTTCTTCAGCACCTAACCCAGAGATGTCTGGGGCTCCTCTGGTGCCATTTGAGCTCCCTGGTTACTGCAGGCAACAGCACAACTAACACGTAACAATCAGTTTTGATTTACTCCTGGCTCTTCAGAGGTGAATAATTTCTCTTGGTTCTTTAATGTTATTTTTGAACTGTGAGGTTCATAGAAATAAAGGCTCTATTCCTGCCATTGACCTAGAAAAGTCTTTTGATTCTTTCCAGTGGGACTACTTTTTTCAGTTGCTGGGAACTTTAAAATCATGAATTTCTCTCCTCTGGGGGAGGTAGATGCTACATCTTCACTCCTCCTTTAAGAGTTGATCAGTAAAGCTGAAGAGACCCTAAAACTCTCTCTGACCTCCTGCACTCCCCCACTACAAAGGGAAGTGCTTGCAGCATATTACCATTTTCAAGCCTTCTGTTTTTAAGCCTGTGCTGTGAAATTTTTCTTTCCTACAGCATTGCTGGTGCTGCAGCTGGCATTATTAATTCCATTTCATTAACTGATCTTCTTAATGTACTGGAAGACAAAAGAGAAGACAGTCCTGAGACCACAGTGTGGCTGAGCCTTAGGAGATATCTGTTCAGCCCCCACGTCTGCCACGGGCTTCCTACGTGACCTTGGGAATCACCTCTGAGGTCTCTGCTTGGTCTATTTGAGTTTGGGGCATCATCTGCTTTTTGAGCTCTGTTTCTGCAGCACCCAGCACAACATCTGCGGCTCCAACAAAGGAGCCCTGCTCATTTTTGCAACACAGCTTGCAAGGCTGGTGTTAGTGACTGCCATTCTTGGACCAGGGGAGATCAAGGGAGGTTGTAAAGATGAGTTTGGATTGCACTGCTCCTGGAAATGGTGAAATCCTGCCTGGTGTTGTGTAAGGGGCAAAGGGGACTCTCCTCTTTGGCCAAGCATGCCCTAAAGAGATGATGATGATGCATTTTTAGCAAATTCTTGAAGCAAGGTCTGGTGTCCAGTGCCTGAGCTGGGGAAATGAGGCTGTGCCACATGGCAGTGCCACAAGACACTGGGGAGAGGCCCTGTCCTGCCCTTTACTCCTCTGCACATCCAGGTCCTAAGCTCAGGAAGCTCTGGTGCACCCCCCAGGAAAGATGTTCCTACAAAAATGCCAAAGCTTTGCTTCCAGCTTGCAGGGCCACCCTTTGCTCTGGCTCTGCTGGGATCAGACCCAAGTTTTGAAGCTCCAGGTGCTGATTCAGAGGTTGGGATGCTCTGCTCAAACACAAAATGCAACTACAAATTTTGCAAATGTGACTGCAAATGAAACCAACAGCCTGTAGGCAGAGGCTCAGGAGACTGAGGTTTCATTTGCAGCAGTGTCACAAGCCCTTAATTGAGTTTAAGATGTTCATAAACAGCCAGGGGTGCTTGAGAATGAGCTGTGGTTTGCAGCATTTCTGCTGGCTCCGCTGCTCCTGTACCTGGCACTCCTGCTGCCAGCCCAGTTCAGGCCAGGAGAGAAGTGCAGAATAATTTAATGTAGCCTTTCCCCAGCTTCAGATGCTCCCAAAATTTAATATTCTTCGGGGAAAGGTGCTCCCCAGAAGGGCCTGAGCTTCTCAACATGCTGGAGAGCTGCTTCCAGCATCTCACCATGGCCATCTTTACATCCCCCACCCCGCCCTGCAGGGAGGGTAAAATGCATCAGTGGTGGAGGTGTGTGGATACTGCAGCCGTGCACCGGCTCGGCCGGCACACAATTGTCATGGCAACCCCAGCTTTCCCTGGAAAACAGAAGCAAATCACTGACACACTGCTGGATTCAACAGCCTGCTCCGTGGATGAGAGACACCTGGGTACCAAGATGCTCTCTGCAAAGGGATAGCTCCAATCACGCCCAGCCTGGGAAGCTGACTGTGAATATGGGAAAATCCTGGCTGAGGTTGCAGAGAAATGGAGGACAGGTTGGACAGGGGGAAGCGAAGAAGCAGCTGCTCCTGTCCTGAGCAAACTCAGCCTACACTGCTTGCAAAAGTGATGGAGGAGGCAGCGTGGCTGCTTACTGCAGCAATGCCAACGGTGCTGCATGGCACAAAGTAGGGGAAAAGAACCCAAAAGGAGCAATGAAGGACATAAAATACTGACGTCTAAGGCAGAAGTGCTAGTGCAAGGCTGTGAGAAGGTGAAAACAGGGAGAGAACAGGGCAGGGTTCTGTTGAGAGTCTGTGTGGGCACTGGCTGGAGAAGTGGATGGCAAAGCAGCACTCTTGAGTTTTAAATGTTATTATGGGCCTCGAGGGCAATTAGAAGAACTAGATCAGGAAATGATGTGCCAGAAGTGTTGGCTGAAAAGTGGTCAGAGTTGTGTTTGCTTGGGAAACAAACACTGAATCTGGTTTTGTATGGCATTTTAGGACATCAGTTGGAAGTGAAGCAACACAGAAAAGCCAAAATGGTTTGAGCAGTGGGGGCCTGGCCCTGCCCCAGCACATCCCCTCACATGGGGCAAAGGGAAGGGGACAGATCATATGTATATATCTTATGGAAGATACCATAAGCAAGGTCAAGCAAGCTTCCAGCATCCAATCAGCAGAATATGCCATGAAAATCCACACCCTGGAGCCAGCTCATTAGGAACTTAAGATCAGTCATCCCTAAAACCAGTTATCTTATGCAACAGATGCAAAATGAAGAAAATGAGAAGAAAAAAAATGTAGAACCCGGATGAACCCACTGAATTTGTGAAAATGGGTTTCTCTCTGAAGAACAGATCCTATCTCTGAGCATTTGACTATAATATAACCTCACTCTCTCTCTGCACACAGTGAGAAAGTCCTGATTTGGATGCTGACATCAAGTATCTGAGAAAAGACAATTTAATTTCCCATTCTCAAGGCTAAAGGATTGAAGATAGATCAGCAAAACTATTTCACATTTAGAAAACCAAATGAAAAAGCCTGAGGAATTCAGATTTCCCTGACGATATTGTTGAACACTACAAACCACATTTTCCTGATTGCTTCTGCAGAAGGACTGATAGTTCTCTATACTGGGATGAGTGTGAGCAAAATAGAAGGTATAGAGTAGATTTGAATATATACATGAAAAATAGAATTATTTTTCCATATTTATCAATTAATAAGTAGCTTGAAAGTCCACTAGGCAAAACTAAACAAAGGAAGGTATTTTCCTTATTGACAGAACATTTAACCACTCTGCTGTGATAACAGTACATGGATATGATAGAAACATCAGGAATTTCAGGGTAACTGCAGATTTGCAGAGATCCAGAAACAGCTGTATCCCAGGGCACTGGAGACGAGCAATGTGAGGTGGGAGGAAGCATACTACGTATTCTGTATGGATAGTGAATTCCCTTGCAACAGGTTTGGCTTTTGCAGAAATGGGAGACTTCCAAAGAGAACAGTAAAATAGGTCTGGGCAAGATTCACAAAAGGTCTGATGGGATTTCAGAACTGTTTTCCTTAAGTGTTTCTCTCCTTCCAAACATTTAAGTACATGGGGCTTTGATGAAACTCCGTGACTGAGACAGGTACCACCAAATACCTCATTGTATTATATTAGTTAGTTCATTCTTAATAAATCCACCCAGGGATCCAAAGCACAATATCCCTTGTGTCCCATGTGATGTTCTTGAATTTCAAATGCCAGGTACTTAAAATTAATGTCATGCAGATGAATCAGAGATAAACCATAATGGCATGACATTAATTTCAAATTAGTATAAATTAAGAAAACCACAACCTTATTTTGCTTTGCAAACCAAAACAACCCAAACCCCAAACTCAATTGTCATACTTTGTTTTGAATGAACCTCCTCTTTCACAGGTGCAGTAGAAGTGATCAGCTCTTGCTGAATTGTGGGCAGGACTCTGAGTCTAGCTGGTCCTCAGCACCTGTGGGGCTGGGCTTTGGAAACCTCAGCCTGAGTACCCCCAGCTTGAAGCTGAGAGACACCAGCCCTCAAGATTAGGATGATTAATACTGGGGGCCAGAAGAGAAGGATTTCGTTTTGGAAGCAGCAGCAGAAGCTCTTACATTTTCCAAAACACTTTCTTTTTAACTGTGTTTTTTCCCCCCCTCATTCTTTTCCCAGACTGCCTGACATTTAAAGTGATCAAAGTTCCCTGTGAACCACAGCTTCTAAATTTCAGATAAATATAGCCACGCTGCTCTGCATTTGTTTGTTTTTCTCAGGTTTGTTGCAAACCTGCAGTAGAGACCTACTTATCCTGGAGCAGGGGGAGCTGCTGGTTTGTCACCGTGTGTTCCGCAGCGGGAGGGAGTGGAGCCCATCCAATGCAGGATGTGGCTCTGCACTGCTCCCAACAGAGGGTCCAGTCCTGCTCTGGCAACTCAGAACAAAACCACCAGCAGCCCCCTTGTTGGCTGGAGGAGCCAGAGCAGCCCTGGAGTGGGCAGAAGGCACATGGAGACATGATGCAGGGAGACAGGCTGCATGGAGGGGAGGATGGAGATGGCCGTGGCCGAGTGTGGTGACATGTCCAGCCCTGACACACATGGGGACAGACCTGAGCTCTTTGAGACATTGGGAAGCTCTGTAGGCTCTGGGGTATGGATGGAATCACATGCAAGGGCAGGAAGGACTTGCCCCTGCCCACACACACACACAACCACTCAGCCTGGTACAATTTATTTTGGCCTCCCCATTAGCTGGGAAGTAAACACGGCAATTACTTTGTACATCCGAAGTGTCAGAACCCTTTGGCACATTTCCCTGAAGCTAAATTATTAATGAAGGACTCTGATTAGTCTGAATCTTGTGGAATCATCAGACAGTGTGGAATGACATTTACTTCTTGATGCCTGAGATGGGGCTTTGTGATGAGGGCTCCATCCTTTCCTGCAACTGAAAGGGTGCAGCCTTGGGTTTGTTCTGTAGGAAAGGTTTCTGCTTTGTGCTTAGGCTGCCAAAGACATGAGCAGCCTCCAACATACGAATGCTTTGCAAGTGATGGAAGGTAAAATACATTTCTTTTCCATTCAGGAAAGACATCCTGCAGATGTAGCACCCAGGAGCTCGTTTCCCTCAGTGCCTCATTAGAGTCACCACATCTAAAAGATTTTTTTCCCCTCTTACTGACAAACAGGAGTCAGCTAGAAGATACCAGGTGTGCATCTGCCAGGGGTGAGGCTCAGATCCTGCAAACTCAGCCACCACAGCAGGATCTAGCCCCCAAAGCAGGATCTGGCTCCCATGGCAGTGCGATTCCAGCTTGGCACTGGGTGGCAGAGCAAGCTGGTGTCCCTGCAAGGTGAGAGCCCTTCTAATAAGAGACTGCTGCATGGGAGGTACATTAAGAGGTGGTAGCTGTCACTTTAGGTCCGTTTTCTCCTACAATTTCTTTCTGAATCAATTCCCCACACAAAACACACCAGAGAGTTGTACTGAGCTATGACACACAGCTCCGTGTGTGAGCTGCTGCCCTTTTCCCAGCCCTCCCTCATTTTACCATCAAACTGCAAATAATCTGTTTTTTATCCTGGAGGAGAGAGGTTTTCACTAGGGCAGAGAGGGGCTGCCCAGAGAACACACAGAGCTATTACATGTGCAAATCGGGTATCTTTGGGGTCCTGAGGTACAGAAGAAGGTACAATCTTCACCTCTCCAGGGAGGAGATGAAAGTAAAGCAAAGAGTTTACATAAAAGCAGAAGTCTTCTGATCCCAAATGCCACAGCCAGAGTGAAAGCAGCTCCAAAATGCACTGTCCCTGCTCTGTCTCATGCATTTCACCTCTGAGCAGCACATTCACATGCTCAGGGATTATACTTTCAAACCAATGCATCAACACCAGACACCCCAAAAAGATGCCTCTCCTTAGAGAGATTTCCTCCTCACACAGAGTTTTGTAAAAACAGGAGGTAAAGGACTCCTTGCAAGGAAAAGCAAACAGTTTGGAAATCATGTACTTTAAGTCTGTGCCGGGTTCTGCCTCATCCAACATGTGTTTCCATGGAAGCAGAGGAGGAAACGGGCAGCCTGTGGCTGCAAATCACAGCAGTCTCACTGCCTGCTCACGAGCTTGAAAAGACAAATGGATCATTGAAAATAAAAAAACACCTGAAATTTTAAACATCCCTTTTGAGGGTAGATAGCTGGTATTTCATGCTGCAACATTCTCTTCAGGGACAGGGGTTCAAGTGCGTCACAGCTGAATGAAACCAAACTTGGGCTCATTCTCAGAAGAAACAGAATGTACACCAAATAAAATGATTTTTGCTCTTTTGTTGGTCACACTGGTTTAGTGATTGTGTGAGCACAGAGAATGGCAGCGCAGCACACAAAGGCAGTTATATAAATGGAATAAAACCACGTTTCCAGCATGGTTTGGAGGAGTGAGAGAGACCAAACCAAGGATGGTTTAGGAAATATGTATTGTTTAGGATCAGGTTACCAAACCTGATTCTGGTCTCAGGAGTGAGTCCCCTGAAGTCAACCTGTCAGTCAGTCACTGGTCTTATCAACATGTCCTTTGAGCATAAACTTGTTTCTGACTATAATCATGAAGTTTTCCTGGCCTTAAACAAGCATCTTGAGGCATCACCGCATCCAAAGAAAACACACAGTTCCTAACAGCTCACAAGCCAGTTGTAAATATATCTTGCTGCTGAGCCAGGCACATTTCACTGGGAGTAATTACCATTTATCCCCAGGTAAGAGCTGCTTCTTGGCCAAAATGTGGCACTGGGTGACTTGATTGTAGCTGCTCTTGAGTGACTAAGCTGGAAGTACCTGGTGGCCTCGTGCCAGCTCCCAGCAAGGCACCAGGGCTGATCTGTGTGCAGCCATTACAGGATCAAATGAAAAATGTCCTTCTTGCACTCTACCCCCCTCAGAAAAACATACATCTCTTTTACAGCAGCCTGCCTAGTCCCAAAAGGCTGCAGAATCTATCACCAGCAGGTCCGGGTTTCTTTTCTTTCTTGACTATCAGGCAAGAAAAATTAGGCACACTTACAAAAACTGCCAATTAGAAAACAGAGTTGCAGACTCCAGTGAGTTAAAAATCCTGAGTTTTTTTAGTGTTTGGGAGACTTGCTCCCACAGCTCTGTGTGCAATGGATTTGGAGCTGTTCTCTGTAGCTGCCTGAAAGCTGAATTTCTGAATACTGTGTTCAATACTGTATTGAATAACAATACCTATGATCTAATGACAGCTCTGTGTGCATCTAGGACTTAAGTTTAGTAGATTGTTTTCAGACGGAGAACAGCAAAAATTGAAAGAATGGGTCAAATCCATTTGAGTTTCTTAGAAACTACATCCAAACAGGGAAATATGAGAGATGAAAATAAATCTACTGGGAAAATGAAGATTGAGCTTGTACCAAGACTGACCCTATTTCCAGAGCCTGCAAAGGTCCCAGAGAACTCAATACCAGCAAATCCCAGTGAGCAGGTGAGAGTACCACAGAAGGTCTCCTTCTTCCTTTAGAAGCCTGTGAACATATGGCTTAAAGGGAAGGTGCACTCCATTGGTTTTCATCTCTGACTAGTGCTTAATATTCTTCATCTCACCAGTGGAAATTGCCTAGTGGTACTGGCTGGTGCCATGAACTGTGATAATCTGGGATTTTTCCTTTTTTTCCCAAAAATATGGATATCAAATCATAATAATTGTTTGTGCACTGTTTTGATTTGATTGAACTGTAATAGTGATTTGTGGGTTGTTTCTACCTATGCTATTGATAAGTGATCCACTGAGTGTCCACTGGGCCCAAAAGCCTGAAGATGAAAGGCTCCTGTATCTTATTCCCAGCTCCAAGCCCATCAGGACACACCTGGGAGTGCTCAAGTCCAAGCTGAATGGGATTTTGAGCAACCTGGTCTAGAGGAAAGTGTCCCTGGCCATGGCAGGGGGTTGGAACTGGGAGATCTTTCAGGTCCCTTCCAAACCTAACTATTCTGTGATTCTAGGATTCTATGAAAAGGCTCTGCAAGTTTTAAAAGCATGTAAGAAAAGGAAGAACGCTGCAAATAAATTCTTGGACCAAGTAGGGAGGAACTGAAAGGTGAGCAGAAAACTGGTGCAGATGAGCCTGCACTAGGGGGATATCAGAAAAGCATTTGCTTCTAGACAGCCAGAGATATTGATCTGCAGTCACACAGCAGCACAGGCTAGACAGGAAGCATCATCAGAAATTGGCTGAGGGAAAGGGAGAAACATGTCAATAAAATCAAGCCGTGTGTCAAAGGGAGGAGGAGGAAGGAGAAGGCCAGCAGGGCAACCTGTGCTGGAGCCATGGGTGTTTACCTCATGCTGTGTATCAGTGACCTTGAGGGTGATGCCATTATCTAATGATGCCAAATTGTAGGAGGCACAGAACAAATTAATTACAAATGGGAGATTAAGCTTACGGTCTGATAAGCAGCTCACAGAGTTCAATGGAGAGAAGTTTTAATGAGATTAAGTGACAAAGCCATCACTTAGAAGGAAGCATTAAACAGACTACAGACAAGGAGAAAGAACTGTGGGCGAAGGCAGAGAACTATTAAAACCATCTGTGTTATTAAAAGAGGAGTAAACAAGGCCTGTCCCTCTCAGGGAGAAATGGGGATGATAGTAAGGCGTGCTGGCACTGCCGGTGGGATCAGTTCCCGTGAACGTATTGTATGAAGCATCTGAGTCAGACTCAGGGGGATAGTGATGGGAAACCCAGCACAAACTTGGGATTAACACCAGCAGCAAAGCACTGTCTGGCTTGGTATGAATAACTGCAAGCAAGAGCCTGGAGAGGAGGTGCAGGAGACCTGGATGAGTGGGATATGGCAAAGGGTTGGAGCTGCTTTGATGGAGAAGAGCTCTGCTTTGGCCCAAGAGCAAAAAGAGCAGGACACTGGATGGTAGCAATCAAGGAAAGAAACTGGCCAGCAGTTAATATGTCAGGCTCTTAGATAATAATAGCTACTGCTAAGGATGAATAATTAAAGCAGAGCACTCGGTCCTCAGGCCCTTGCGTAGTTCCGTTCCTCTAATGCACGGCAGAAGCATCATTTATAGTATGTGGCAGGAGGAATCTTGTGATCACGGGGACTGGCTCTGCTTCATCTCCTGCCAAACCCGCTGCATCCTTCTCCGTGAGCCACATTTAAAGCTGAGTTCAAATAAAATGGGAATGGGAGCAGCTTCGAATCAGACTGATCGGAGACCTGGAGTGTGGGGATTGGGAATAATGTCCTGTGTTCATGTCACCTGCAGGCAATGGGCCTAAAGAGTTTCTGAAAAGGAGGAGAGACACATCTCTTGGTTCAGCCTCAGTGGCAGAGTTCGGTATGGCTGTGCTATAAAGCAAACACCAGGCATGTTTCCTCATCCTGCCTCTGTGATGGGACAGGTGCTCTTGGGGTACACGGGGCTGACTGGCATTGTCAGGCATGTAGTGACTCACTAACACATGAGTTTGCCAATTCTCACCTTTCAAATGCATCTAAGTAGGGAAAAGTTTTGAGAAGAAAGCAGAGCAGATCTCTCGATTTTCTCCCCTCTCCCTCACCTTTCCACCCACTGCTTCACTCAACGGGTAACACCACTGTGAGGGGACTGAAAAAAGGAACAGGCACCAGGCAAAGCAGAGCTGACCCTCAGACGACACAAAAAGGTGGCAATTCCTGCATTTAATAATACTTCTCACACTGAAATTCATCCTGCAAGCCTCCTTTCCTTCCTCTCCAAGGAAAGGACCTTACTGCTTGCTCTTATCTTGGCTAACAAAAGATCCTGATCTTGACTGGGTCTCCAGGCACTACATCTAAAATAACATCTAAAGATAATAAATAATCAGCCCAGAGCTTTCTTTTTCCTGAGAAATCAGGGAGCAATTTGTGCATGTTAAGAAACATATCCAGCACTGCGGCCTTTCAAAGTCATCTGCTATTCCCTTGACTTCCCTTGCAATGCAGATTATCCAAATGCAGATCCCTGGGTGCTCTCTGATACACAATTCCAGTAAATATTTATATCCTTTCTCTTCCTATTTTGGGTCAAAACATGCTAAAAGGATGCATAGGGGATGCCTAAGCGTTTTATAATTTCTTCACTTCGGTCAGCAAAAGTGAGATCTTGTGGGGGTGACAGCTGAAAGTGTGTTGCAATCTCACCTTTCTGGAAAAATTCAAACCCCTACAGTTAACCCTGATTTTTAAAACCTGCAGGAAGAGGGTTATAAATACAGGTGTGATGTGGGTCTATGCCTGACTCAAATCCACAAATAGAGTCTGCAGCTCTGAACTCCAGCCTTCCCCACAGGGCAAAAGCAAAGCTGTCATCTGAATAAATCCTGAAAAATCTCATCTGTCAGCATCTCCAAACCAGTGCAACAGCAACAGGAGCTGAAGCCAAGTGCTCTGAATATTTCCTTGCAGAATACCCAGGAGAGCACAGCTATATGTAACAGAGATATTTACACAGTGTTTGAGGCAACATTTCTACTCTTAGCAGACACAGAGGTGCCAGGAAATGATTCTACTCCCCAGGCAGGATTCAAACCACAGCAGGGGCAGGCTTGTGAGGCCAGGATTATCACATTGATCTTTCTAACCACCCTCCATGTAGCATCAAGCATGAGCTAAGTGACCACTGCTCATCCAGACACTCCTCTCATCTGCTGCTGTGGGTTCTAGTGAAAGACAATGCCCCTGCTCACCGTCCCCAAGAAGAGCCAGATCCCAACCATGCTAAGGAACAGGCTTCAGCTCCCTCCCTTCCTTCACATTAGGAATAACTAATTCCACACTACACTCCTTCACACGTAGTGTGTAATGCAGAACAGTTTGATGAGCCACTGTTGCTCTCTTTCTGTGGGACTTGAAGGGGAGGGAAGAGGGGGAATAGCTGCAGACAGCTGCTCAGATCGGTCAGGGAAAGGGCCTCTCACCTGGAGAAGAAGCACTGAGGGAAGGCACTGATATAACTTAACAAAGGGTGCAGGAAGAGAAGGAAGCAAGACTCCTTCTGGAGGGGTAAGAGATGGCACGTTCCCAGACAGGTGTGTCTGACAAAGGTTAGTCTTTCACTCTGCATGGCTCTGCGTGCTCCAGGAGTTGCCCCATCAATGCCTCTGACCCTAAGTGCAATGCCTCCCCTCAAAGGGAGGGTCTCACATCCCAAACTGAGCTAATATGGGCCCACAAACATCACTGAAGTCACTGCTGTGTGCACAGCCAAAACATCCACTCTGTCCTGTACAGAAGGCTGGCACCTCAGGGTGGGAGCACTGCCCCGATTCCCTGTGAGCCCTGTGACACTGGGACATTTGGTTAACACATCCTTCAGCATTTTTCCTCCAGCACCCTCATTTATTTCCTTTTCCAATGTCAGTTTGCCCAGACAGTTCAATGAATAATTCAGCAACATTAAACATGTGCCAAAGCTGTTTCACCTCCTAATAAGATGAGTTCTTTGGTCATTTTCTCCATTTAAACTTCATTCCAACATAATCTCCCCTTCAT
>WAAG01022697.1:2739-72047 GCA_013390105.1 Tichodroma muraria
TCCCTCAGCACAAACTGCACCTGAGAATGTTCGAGTTCAAGTCGAACTTTTGAACCCATGATGTCAGGTTGGTTTGGAATTAGGCAAAACCAGTTTGCCCATCCCTCACTGCAAAAGGGTTAATCCTCTAAACTATTGAGAGACTAGGGCAGGGAATTGTGAAAGGAGCCCCTGTTTTATAAGCATTTGTATTGCCAGTGCTTGAATGCCCATAATAAGCAGGTGGTGCTGTGATTAATGACTGTGTTTTACATGCTGACGATGGATGATGTATCTCATTGAAGAAGCCATTTATTTTTATTCAGGCTCCTCACCCCAGCAGCACTGAAAATGAGATGTTAAAGTCCTGGTGGGAGTATGTTTCATTCTCAGCAATTTAATGAAAGGTGACCCACAGAGAGGAGAAAATAATTTAAATTTGCCTTTTCCTTGTCTCCTTTTAATGTGTGAGAAGACAACTCAGGAAATTATTTTTTCATACAGGATTTTTCTTTTCCTTTCAAGATTCTTACTTTGTTCCATCCAAATTGGAAACAAGTAGGAATGTGTGTCTGATACTTTATGCATTTGGAAGGGGCAAGCTATTCAAATGCCTTAAACTTTGTTTTCTTAATTTATTTTTAATAAAGGATTAAAATAATTCGAAATCTTTAGGTATTTGAACCAATTTTTGTATCAGAATATAAGTTTCTGATTTTGCTGCAGTCTCAATTTCAGTTTTCCCTCCATTTTGTCATTTTGTATCTGTAAAGGATGTGGTGGTAGAGTGTTTGTGGTGGTTGGAATACACAGAGTAGACACAGAACTCACCTTTTTATTAACCAGCTATATATTTATATCCATACGGATTCAAAATTGCATCCATCTGACGTTAAGGCTTTAACTTCTATAGAGTGGCTTAAAGTAAGGAGGAAAAAGACTTTTAAAAGCACTTCTTAATTAATTGGAGAAAGTCTATTTCAAGGCAGTGAAATGGGATGCAGTGTACAAGCAAATCTTTCGAAAGCTCTGCTTCAACTGAAAGTCCTTGGATCTCCTTCCCAGCAGATCTCCTGGGATGGAAACAGGAATAGCTGTGGGCATGGCATCAATACTTCAACAGAGAGGAAAAGATAAGTAGGATGCTTTTAAAAAAATTTTAAATTTAAACAGTTTTCCTATGTGGTTCACCAAACATGAATTAAAGGCTCTTTTGAGTCTCAGAATTTAAAAGCTCCCTCAGAACTATGATACTATTGCTGAGCAGAGCAGACCAAATCCCGAGATGGGTCAGCAGTCTTGGGTGCTTTTGTCAGAGAGCAGTAAATGCCAATAATTGCTGTAATTCCTAAATTCGCTGTACAGCTTAATAACATTCCAGGTGGGATACAGCCCCTATTTCAGAGCTTAATGAAAACACTGTCACTGTCAAGATTTTGTCTGTTTGCATGTGGAAATGCCAAATCTAAGATGCATTTCATCCCAGCAGAGCCAAATCAGAGTCTGGCAGTGGTGAGATTTGGGAGATAAACAAGATATTCCCTGCAGAATTATTTAGATCAGCATCATGTTAAAATGGGCAGGGACGGCTGATCCTGAGCAGAATGTCTTTCTTGGGTGAGGAGAACTTTTTAAAAATTGAACTTAAAAAAGCTGTTTTTCTTGGAAAAACCACATTCTGCATCTGTGCCTGTTATTGGAGGAGTTCCCGTGGAAACGTTGCTGGTTGCACAAGAGCAGGATGCATGCATTGTTTCAAAATTAACATATATATTAATGGCACATTAAGGAATTTCATAATCCTGAGATTATGAAAACAAAAGAGAGTTCTCAACACAGTGCTCATGCAATGTATCAATGGGCAATGTCTGCAGTGAGCTGGGAGACAGCAAGACCTCTGCCTTCCTCCATGGCTGCTGTTGGGTCCTTTCCAGACCATATCACCAGTGTGGTTGGTGTTATCACCCTCGTTTTGCATGTGGGGAAAACAAAAGTCCAGTGAGATTCAGGGAGTTGGCTGAGGCTGAACATTAAGACAGTGCCAGGGATGGAAATACTGTGCCTGAGATCCTCTTTCCCCAAAATCTACACCTAAGTGGACAGAACTTAGTTCTTTTGATGCTTTTATGGGACAGAGCAAAGTTGGTGACAATATTCCCATCAGCCTGGAGCTGTTTCTTATCCTAGTGGGAATTATAAACCCACCTACGTGTGAAGGGAAGAAAGGGCTGTGTTGTTTTTTGCCTATTTTGTAACTGGCATTGGAGTGAGATTATGAAGCCCCAGCATCCCTGTACAACAAAGCAACATTTCCTGGTGACAGGGGCTTTAGGAGACTCGGAGAAGAATCCATGAGTGATGAAACCAGAGGTGGGTGATAACCAAAGCTTTGACTTCAGATCTTAGATTGAGGGAGGGGTTTCTGTCTGGTTCCCTTAATTTCCCACCTCAGTCCCTATATCCCAGTTCCAGGGGCATGTTTGTAGTTCTGGATTGGAGCTGTTTGCAGCAGTTGTTCTTCTAACATTTCTGTGCATAGGGGCATTAATTCATAATTAAGGCTGAATTTGAGCACTGTAGAAACCTCATTCCATTCATTATGGTTAATTAGGGCTTTATCTCCACCCAAAGTCTAACCTAATTTGTCTGGAGGTGTGAAAACAGTGTTTCCTTGGCTGACTTCCTATCAGAACAGAAAAAATTGCAGACTAATGTTGGACATGAGTGAGGGCTTGCATTTAGAGATTGTTGAATCATGGAATTCCAGAATGGTTTGGGTTGAAATCTCATCCAGTTCCTGCCATGGGTAGAGACACCTTCCGCTATCCCAGGTTGCTCCAAACCCTGTCCGGACTGGCTTTGGACACTTCCAGGGATGAGGCAGCCTCAGCTCCTCTGAGCAGGAGGAGGTCAGGACAGCTGGAGCTCACCAGTTGGATTCCCTGGTTCATCCTTCTGTCAGGGCTGTGGTATGGACAGCCTGGTATCCGGGAAAACAAAAAGATCAGGTTTGGAGGAAATCCTCTTCCAGGGTGCTCTAGATTCTGTTAACAGGGTTTCAGCTTCCTGGAATGATGCTGGGATGTCTGTTATGCTCAGCCTTGTTCCCTGTGTGAGTCTCTCCTCCTTACTGCAGCCGCCAGAGCTGGGTTAAGACCACGGATCTAATTGGCAACCACAAAGGACAGGCAGGCTGTGAACAAAACCTGCTCGTGTATCATTTGCATCCTTCTAAATTGCATTGTTTGTGCAGCTGTTCAGTCAAATTGTCACAGAGTTTATTTTTGTCCATAGAGAAATTAGAGATGGGTTTTCTCTGTGTTAGGGCAGATGCAAAATCAAAGAATTGTATGTGCAGCTCAGAGAGACCAAGCTTTCTGTTAAATGTGTCCTGATGAGGGCAAAATTATTAATAAATCAACCCTTGAGATTATAAGCCACAGCTATAAGAGGCAGAGGCTTTGCCAAGATGTGACAGGTCTGTTTCAGGTTAACACTGGAGCTTGCTGAAGTCCCCCTTTCATTTCAGCGGGGAGGAAAAGAGTGGGATATCTGTGTATTTTAAACACTGATCCACTGTTCTCCTGAGAAGGAAAAAGTGTTTTCCAAAAGATCCATCAGGCAAAATCTACACAGTCTGGTTTCTGCAAGAGAAACAATTGCACTCTCTTTCTTCCCATGTGTCACTCAGCAGCCTGTTTTAGAGCCTTGGGGCAGGAAGAGGTAGTGATATTTATGGCCAGCTTTCTGATGGAGCTCACACAAGGGTGGGCTTGAGAAACCCGAAGAGTGCTTTTGTGTGCATGGCCAGTCAGCTGGACAAGGCTGGTGTTTGCTTATGGATGCTGTGATAATAATTAACAGAGCAGGAAGTGAGGGACTGATTGATTATGGCATTGTGTGTTTGAACTTGGCCAGAAGCTGTGAAATCTTGAGAGAAGGCAGAAACATTTGTCAGATGTGCGAGGATGTAAGAATGTCCATGATGTGTTGGCACAAGGTCCATACAGACTCAAAGCTTGGGCAGTGGACAGGGAGAGATGCTCATGGAGCAGAACAGAGCACAGGACAGGACTTCTATCAAATTCCACCCTCTCAGCTAGGATGAGCTGTTTCTCCATTGAAGCCCAAATCTTGCTCCTTGACAAGTGACACCATCTGGACAGAGGAATCCATTTGGCCTCTCCCAGTGTCCCATGATGTTTGGTCATGTCTGTCATTGGTAAATTGTTGCAACTTAAGTTGAGACACCCTGAGAGTTCTGGCGTCTCAGTGCTGTGTTCCCCCTCCATCCCCAACAGCCAAGACCAGAAACTTCCTGTAAATCCACTCTTTAGAGCTGTTCCATTCTCTCATCCTTTGGCTGCTCTGCATGTGAAGTCTGGGTCCAGTGCGTGATGAGCTCTAGTGCTGAGCCTTCTCCTCAGTGATGGAGGGAACTCTCTGCTGAAGTATTTAACATTACTCAGTTCAAAAGAAAGAGTTTCTTAAACTGAATAAACTGAAGTTTCCTGAGTGGACTCAAAGTGTCCCTTGGTGCAGATCTGGGCAGAGAGCTGGTGGATTGTACCCAGGAACTTCCCTGCACTGCCAGAGTGTTGTTTATGGAGATGTGCTGGTATTTATTTCTCTGGGATCGATGTGGCCTGGGCTTAGAAGTCCCTCTGAGTCCAAGCATTAGGAGTCCGGAATGGAGGATCGCTTCCAAACCTGCCTTCTCTTGGGAGAGCTATTTGAAGTCACCACGGCCTTCGGACCATGTATCCAATAAATATTAAGGCAGATCTGCTTGTGTTCAGAGCACCTCCTTACCCACTCACTAGGATTTAAAGGAATCATCAGCTAAAAATGAGGAATCCCAGACAGAGTCCCTTTTGTGTAGCCTTAGACAATGAGCAGGACCTCTCTGAGCCATGCTCAGTTTGGCTGCAGGGGGCAGATTTGAGTCAAGGGGGGCCCCCATCAAAAAGGCAGGTTGTCGTTTGAGTAATGAAGCAGTATAATTCAAAGTACAGAAGTGGTGTCTGTTCTGATTCATTCTCTGCTGATGAAGCCACAGTGCCATTACATTTGCCACAAAGGATTTCTTGAGTGCTGGCCAAATAGATTCTTTAAATGCTTCTTTAAAACAAAATAAATCTTCTTTATATATAAATTTTCCTCTTCACTGAGGATCTGACAAGATCCTGGCACACGCCTCTGCTTGACTGACAGCCTGGAAGAAAGGCTGCTCTGTGCAGGGACAGCAGCCTTTAGCATCAGGTGGTGCTGGCTTGTATCTTTCCAGCAGTTGGGAATAAACTCGGCGGCTGGGCATTGTTATCCCAGGATATCCCAGTGATTGCCCCAGGATAGCACAGACAGGCCTTTCCACTCCAGCTTCAAGGTGCATTACCATCTCCTCCTCCCCGTACAGCCCTGAACAAAGCCAGTTTGTCAGAATGGTGATCACCAGCCCTGCCAGAAGATCCCTGGTGATGAATGGGATCTGGCATCCCTGGGGACACTGCTGCTCTAGGTGAGTTTTGGATTGTGTTTTTAAGATGGATAGTTGCCCCACATTCAGCCCTGTCCAAGGCAAGGTGTTGCACATCCTGCCTGTGGCAGCAGGGAGTGAGACAAGTCTTGTTCAGGGAGGCTCTCAGGCTTTTCAGCTGTTGAAGGCCAATTACTGTGTGCAGGGCCTTAAACACACCAAAAAAATACGATATGAATATCAACTGTCATTAATAAATAAGGATTAATTATTTTTCTGTTGTTTTTTTTCAACAAGCCCTGCAGTGCATTGCAATCCTCCTGCATCCTGCAGGAGCCCTGCAGCATGCATGCCTTGCATCATTCTAACTTATTAATTGCTGTTATCATTGAGAAGTTTTACAACAACGTGTTGATAAATTGCTAACGCGGACAGACTTATAACAGAAAATCTGGATCCTACAGCTCCAAGAGCTGAGAAAATTTCCCCTGTGGCTTTGAAATTGGGCTGAACTCAGCCACAGCTCCAAGTGTCCCAGACCACAGGGAACAGAAGCTGGAGCTGTGTCCAACTCCAGTCATTCCTGGGGAGTTGTACTGGGATTTTCAGAGTGGGAGATGCTTTGGGGAGGAGCATCTTTTAAGTCAACCTCCAGCAACATCAATGGTTTTGTTTGCAACAGATTTAGCTGAAAACCTGCTCCCCCCAAAAAGAAGTGATAGAAGAGAAAAGGGACTGTTCTCTTACGGAAGGTTAAACATGACTCCTGGTTTTCTCCCACCTGAAAATCTGAGGTCAAAAATTGCCATTTGATCAGATGCCAATTTTTCTCCCATTCCACTTGGCTCATACAGAGGTGTAGGCTCCTGAAGAACTGGCTTTCAGTCAGAATGCTAAAAAAATTATTATTTTAGCTGTTCTAAAATCAGCTGCACTAATTTCCTTTCTTTATTTTTCTTTGTTTTCTCTTCTGTTTTCTTTCTGTGGGCACATGTGGGTGAAATACTGGCTCCACTAAAGCTGATGGGCATTTTGCCATGGACATCAGTTAGGTCTGGATTTTTCCACAATGAAGAGAAGCCGTTTGCTGCATGTTTTGCTGTGTTGCTGGGTTGTGTTTAGTGTTTGCAAGACTCATGGTCCTTGTCAGATTAACAGGGTTCATTGAAGTGGCAAAAGAATTAGTGTGAATGTACCTGCAGTCTTTGGTTGAGGAGCAGTTAAATTTTACTCCAAGGAGCCTCACTGGTGCTATTTTAGAGTACCAGTGGTGTCTGTTTGTGTTCCAGCTCTGCACTTAAGATTTCAGGGTTGATTACTCTGATTTCCTGTAGCTTCCATGACACAATTCCGATGGAAATTTTGTTTCTGTTCATTTGGGCTGAGTCTTAAGACTATTTTTGGAAGCTCTCAAAATGTCCCAGAAGTGCCCTTCTCCTCTGCTCTTGTGCAGAGGCTTTAGCTCTAGCTTAGCTACAACTGATTTCCACATGTATCCAAAGAAAGAGAGCGAGTAGAAAAAGAAACCAAACCACAGACAATTCTCCCCCAAAACAGGGCTAACTCTCTCTCTGAGCTTTGAGGTGCTGGAGAAGAATGGCAACAAAGAGCATTTTCAAACACTCCCGGTTCCAGGATTCCCATTTAATATGTAATAGCCACAGAAAAATCTGCTAATAGAGCTGAGCTGTGGCACTTGTAAAGGCGCAGAGGATTGTCTGCAGGTTTTCCAGCTCTTACAATACTAAAAGAGGTATAGGAAATGTATCTGAGAATCTGAGAGCTGTTTTACAGAGAGACTGGAAAGGATGAGAAGAGAATCAATGCCTGAACTGGTTGATACAAAGGGTTTCTGACAAATTACCTGTCTCCGTCTTTCTGGCCAAGCTTTGTTTGAGAGGGATGCTAAAAACATCTAATTCCATACTTAGGTACCACCTCTAGGCTCAGTTGCCTTGCTCAGGGACAGCTTAGGGAGGCTTTGTTGCCGTGCCTGGACTTCCAGCTCTGAAGTGGCAGTGTGTGCCAAGGGCTGCACCATGCAGATATATGGACTCACAGTCGGGAAGTGCCAAGCTGTCAGCACAGTGATTGCAACCTCATTAGCCCACCTCTGCCCAGGCCATAATTGGCTCAGGAGCAGCGATCCCCTGACATGGCTCTGCTGCTTCCCATTCTGGAGACAGCGGAGGGATCCATTCCCACCATGCTGCATAGCAGAAACATCACAGTCGTTTTTTAAACTTGGGATTCAAGTGTTCATAACAGTGCTCAGTGGGCCAGGCACCTTGGAAAGGGCTGGGTCAAAGAAGTCTGAGAGACCTGGCAGTTCCCCTCAACCCTTTCCTAAACACTTGTTGCTGAGAGGATGTGAATTTTTCTGGTATATGCACTGCCTGTTGCTGTTCTTCCCTTTCCTCTTGCCTTTATGTCCGTATTAGGGTTCTTGGTGGAGCACAGCATTGGTCTTAGGAAGAATCTGATGCCTTCTAATAGTTAAGAAGAAAGAGTCTCCCATGTCTGGGGAACTTCGGAGTACCTAAGCCTGGTATAGACGGAGCAGAGAAGGTTTAAGTCTGATGTCATCAAAAATAGGTGAGATAAGTTCTAACCTGAGTGCAAGAATTGCTTTCCTGCCCTCAGTGGGGCTCCTAATGGACAAGAGGTGCTGCAGGTCCATGTGCTGCCTGAGGAAGCTCAGCAGCGGAACAGATCCCTTGTACAAGGGTCAGGTTTTGTCTCTGGTCAGCTTTTGGCAGATCTGGCAACCATAAGGCAAAGTCCCACTCTGACTGAGGGAATGTCGTGTGTCCTGCAGCACGCACTGGGTACCTGGCTGTTGTCTTTAAGCACTTGGCTCCTGGGCCACATTGAGTTCCTGGATTGCACTAGGTCCCTGCTCAGCTCTGGATGCAGTGGTAAAGTCTATCTGGGATCCATGGAATTGGTATGGTTGGAAAATCTCTGCTTTTTGGGATCCATGGTGGAAAAAGTCAATGTAATGCCCTCCTCACTAAAGAAACTGTGTGTTGTTCAACTAATTCTCAACATTTCTGTGCTTCTTTTGTTTTCCTTGCTTCACTGTTTGCTTATCCCTGTCAGGAGACTGCCTGCTCCTTCAGCAAAATCCAGTTCTTTCCTAAATGAACTCAGCTCCTTCTTGGTTCCCTTTGTTTTGACACTCGGGAGATGAGAGATTTATAGACCTTCCTGAGTCGTAAATTCGTTTTCTTTTATTATTTACCTTTCACTACAGCACATTCTGAGTGAGATTCATTCTGCCTTCGAGCAGGACTGACCTGCCAAGAGGAGCTGATCCATAAATCTTTCCTTCCTTTTTCTTTCTTGCCTTTCAAAACAGCATTTGGAAACTGAGTTTGCCTGAGAGGAAAACTGTTCTTCCATTGCCGGCAGTCAAACTGTGCAAGTAATTAGTGCTTTCCCTTTTCTCTTCCTTCTCTTCTGTGTCTGCTGGGGTTGAAATTAAGCCAGGGAGGAGGGGAGGAGGGGGTAAATAAGGGGAAAGATTTGTTTCAAGTACTTGTTTTTAATTACAACTTCTACAAGGTGATCTGGTGCAGTGGTGGTGTATCCACTGTGTCTTAGGTAGTGGTGAGAGAAGTTTAAAAGAAGTTTATTAGAAACGTCCCAGAAAATGAGTGGTTCAGATTGGTCTTCTTGATGTAACATCTGCTTGTTGTTGCTGCTGAGAAGAAAAACAAATGACAAAAAATCTTTGGATACATCAAACCATGATGCATTTTTTGCAGAAATATCTGATATATAATCAGGAAACAGGAGTCCGGGGTTCTCCTAGACCTGTGTGGCTTGAGTGAGCCAATTCATGCCAAGGTGATGTGGGCAGTGTTTACTGCAGATCTGTTATTCACTGTACAGTGCCTGCCAACGCAGATTTAAATAGCAAAGCAAAATGTTTTCAGATCATAGAAAATGCTCTGAAGATCCAATGTCTTTTTTATTTTTAGCCCTTGGTTAGTTTTAGCAAGAGTGGCCAGATGTTTGCTTTGTGGGGTGGACAGAAATAAGAACTTTCTTGCTGCTTGAAACTGAGATTATTCAAATCCTTAAAAAAGAACTACAGGAAAAAATCTGTTGTTTAGGCAATGCTCCTTCAGTTGTGCATGGTATGAAGTATGGGATTACACTTATTCTTCCCAAGTATTTGAGAAATATTCAGCAGCAGAGTGAGCCCAAGAATACCCTAGTCTGGGGTGATTAGGATTATCCTAGTTGACAGAACTGGGACTTTTCTGTAGAAAACCACATAGTAAGAGACCACTGTCCCTGTGAAGAGCGGTGAGACCTCCTGAGTCTGAAACCACTGGTGGTTTGACCACTGGAGTGTGGGACAGTTTGAGATGGAAATCGTAAAGTGCTTTAGGTGTGTTTCTGGAGTAACAAATTCCTAATTTTCTGGTTTATGTGGGCAGCTTTTGGGTTTTCATGTACAAAAGAGGAGCAGGTCAGAAAAAGTGCTCACACAACAGTGCAGGTGAGAACATGTTCAGTGGAACCATTGTGAAAGGCAGGTATGGAAAGAAAGAGCTCTTCACTCCCATTCATCCTAGTTCGGGAGACAGAGCGTGTCACAACAGTGCTGAACAGACAAGAGCTGCTTGCCAGCATTTAATTTGTTGAAATTAGGAAATTATTCCATTCTTACAATACTGTGTCAGTCTAGAAGTACCTTTGAACTCTGAGGGATATGAAGTTTAGATCTCGCCTCCGATTTCATGGTGTTTGAAAGGCAAGGCTTTGTCAGGGTGAGAACTGTACGGATGGTTTGAGGGCAGTCGTGTTAACAGTGTACCTAGAGACTATGGGCTGGCTCAGCTTCAGCTTCTTTGAACTTTGGGATTACTAGATCAACAGCAGGACACTGAACTTGGGCTTTTTTCTTTGGGAACTGAAAGCTGGCTTGTGCAATGTAGAAGTCATTTACTTCTGTCTTTCTCTACTTGCAAGGGGGTTCTAAAGCATTGCCCCCTTTCTGACCCGTTGCTTTCTCCCCAAAAGAATCTGCAGCCTTGACCGCCATGTCTTTTCTAGATGCCATCCTTATTCCTTACTCCATGCCACAACCATCCTGTGTCCTCAGCAGGCTGAGGGCACAAAGCTGAGCAGTCTTGTATAAACTGGGCTGATCATGATGCTTTCATTATTTACAATGGTTTCTGAAAGGGCTGTCACAACCGTTGGTGTCAAACCATAAGGAGAGGTTCCTCTTACAGGCACAAGTGGTAAACAGACACGGTTTGTTTATACAAACCATGCATACACGACACTTAGTGTCAGCAGCCTCACAAATCTGTTCAGCACCTGGAACTCAGTTCAGCTTGGCAGTTGGGAACCATGACACACAGAAGAAGCACCGTGGTTTCAGAAGGGCCGTAAATAAATTTGTGTCCTGGCATGGGTACCAAAAATAAGCTTGTGCTGAGCTTTTCTAACTGTTTGACCAGGGCACAGCTGCTGGCTGCTGAACATTTTGGAAAATGTATCCCCTCATTCAGGTGCTCAGCACTTGAAAACCCTGACCCAAACAACTCCAGTGTCATCTGCTTCTCTAATAACTGTTCACTATTGTACCCTGCAAAAATAGCCAAGGCCTTGCTGCTGGTCTTGAAAAGCAGTTCCTTTAATCCTAATCTTACCTAGTAGAAAAATAACTTTAAGAGACTTCTCTTAAAGTGTTTGATGAAGGCAGATCTTAACCTCTGGGACAATTGTAACCGTCCTCCCCTCCCTTCAAGCACTCCCATGTGCTGCTGCCATGCCATACAGGAAAGCAAATATCCCTGGTTGCTCTGATATCAAATAACTTTGCTGACTTCCCTTGAAGAAAGTTCCTTGTAAAAATCCTTTCATCCAGAGGTGTCAGTCACTTGGATCCTTGCAGAGCCTCTGAGCTCTGGTGATTTATGCAAAATTCATGAGTAATTTTGTGCTTTATGGAGAGCCCTGCTGGAAATATATGGAGGTACAAAAGTATTGATTAATCAGTGATCTGGTGCCAAAAGCTACCCATGAGCGAGGACAGGAATGGGCTGTGGGATAAGATTTGGAGGATGAGCTTGGAGCAGGAGCTCTGTGATGGGTGGGGTTGAACCAGGACCCCATAGCAGTGGGATAAGACTGGACCCATTCCTTTCTGGAGAAAGCTTAAGCTTGTCTCCTTATCCAGAACAGGGTAGAACTGGAATCTGAGAAGCCTCTTGGAGCCTGAGTGACCAAGAGCAGTTGTGTACTGGGGCTGAGTCCCAGGACTACTGCAAATGAAGGCATCAACGCATGATGTCCTCATGAATCTCATGGCACATCCAGGAACACCTCTCATGGTGACCTCAACGTTCCTGCATAGAACTCTATAAATGGAGAGACCCTTTGAGGAGGCAAGAGGGGATGATTTCTAGGCAAATTTGGCTGAAAGAGAGGAATCATGTGTTCTTTGGGTGGGTCAGCAAGTTTTTGATATCCCACAGTGTCAGAAATGAACAGTGGTGGGCTGACAAGGAAGACACAGGCTATGGGAGCGGCATCTGCTTTACCTTCTGTCTAGCTGGGTGGTGTCAGAGGGTGCACAAATACCAGCACAGATTTAGTGTAAAGCAAAGGACAGAGGTGTAAAGCAAAGGACAGCACATTCTGTCCTATTTTATGATCTTTGAACAGCCACTGAAGTTGTAAATCAAAGCAGAATTTCCACCAGGTTACTCAGTGGTGCTGTCGATCAGCACAGTCTTCAGCTGGAAATAATCCCCAGAAAGAAAAGGTAGATAAAGCTTCACACAAGTTAAAGGTTGGCTTGGCAATTCTGATCTCATCTCTCAAGTGCTTCCTTTGTGGTTTAAGTGGAAGGCTTTACATTTAATGGAAATATTTTGATTTTTAGTGTTGCAGAGGTGTGGAGGAGAAAGCAAGACTGAAGCTGCAGTCTGCCTAAATCCCAGTCTGTAGTCACAGTTATCCTTATATCCCAGTCTTTTGGGATTTAGGCCTTTGACAACAGTTTCCCAAGCTTGCTTTGTAAGTGGCTGGACTTCGCACAACTTGCTGTGGTTGAGGAGAGAAGCAAGGATCAACAACCTGTGATGTTCTTTGATGTACCCAGCTCACCTAGGACCTGGTTCCTGTGATCAGAACCCTAGACCTGGGGAGAGGGCTGAGGAATACAGGTCATCAGCAGGCCAGGCCAGCAATTCCTTTCTTCCACTATGGGGAGTTACTCACTCCAGCACACTCATTGAGGTCTAGAGATCATTATTTTCATTAGTGGTGATTCATGTGATGGGTTTCACAATCGGGCCTGCTGGTGTAATATGTTCCTTTCCGCAGTCCCATTTATCTAAAGATCTCCAAATACTTTGTGTACATTAATTTTTAATCCATGTTTTACCACCAGTGATGCAGGTAAGGAGGATTGTTTCCATCTCGCAAATGAGGTAAAATGAGGTACGGAGAAAGAAAGTGACTTGCCCAAGACTCTGCAGGTTGTCTGTTTTACGGTGAGTTTGCGTTTCTCATATGTAGCTCAGTTTCCCTGCCCAAACTTTAAAGGAACGTTTGATTTCCTGGGGCTAAGGCTGAGCAGGAATTTGCTATAGCTGTAAATCAGAAGGCCTGATGTGGATCAGAACTTCCTCTAGTGTTTGGGAATGTTTGGATTTGTCATCCCAGAACAGCCCTGACCTGAAAAGATTGGTGGAGAACTGGTTTGTTGTTAGGGCTGGTATCAGCTAGTTGGTGTAAGATGCAGAGTTCAGTCAGTGAAGAACTCTTGGGATCTGTTCATCCTCATCTCCCTGCATGGTCAGCAGGATCGGTGTGGGCAATGGAGGATGAGAGTGGTTCTGATGCAGTTGCCTGTTAGGGGATGGAATGAGTTGTGAACTGGACTCTGTTGTCTGTTACCTGCAAGGGGAGGAGAGGTGACTGCCTCAAGTGAACCTTGTTCGAGTTTCCTCAGGAAAATAAAGTTGGAAACAGAATGGGGATATATTTCATCTTTTGCTTGGAGTTTAATCTCTTGTGGCAATTAGATGTTTTCAATGGTTATAATAGCTCCTAAAAAAGGAATGGAAAGGCAGTTTTTCCTTTCCCTGTCCTAGGGTTAACGTTAGGATTAAGGCTCCCCAGCTGAAGAAAAGCTGTGCAATTCGGGAGAAGGAACAGGTCCAAAGAGGAGAATAGTCTTGCTTCTGGTGCATCAACAAGCAAATGGCAGAGCCAGCAAAGCCGTTCCTGTCTCCCCCCTCTCCCCAGCGCTCCCCATTACTCAAACACATCAGCATTGAACTGACCTTCCTCCACCTCTTCTTCCCCCCTGCCAGGCTCCCCTTCTCTGCGGGCGTATCCTCTCATCTCCGTCATCGCCCGGCAGCCGCCCGTGCTCCCCCAGCTGCTCCCGGCCGCCGGCAGCTCCCGGGTGCTGCCAGCCCAGCCCTGCGTGGGCGCCGCGGGCACAGAGGTTTCCCCCAGCGAGGCGCAGGGCAGCAGCGAGTCGGAGGCAGAGCAGCCCCCGCCACGCTCGAAGAAGCCACGCCGGAGTAGGACCATCTTCACCGAGATCCAGCTCATGGGCCTGGAGAAGAAATTCCAGAAGCAGAAGTACCTCTCCACCCCGGATAGGTAGGTTGGTTGCTCACACCAGGAATAGGGATGAGCAGAAGAGATGCTCCAGCTCTGCTCAGCTGTTCCACACTGAACATTCCCTGCCTGGGGGTGCTGCCTCTGGCTCCACCAAGTTGCCTCTGCCATTGGCTCTGGCCATGGGAAGGTAACCTGATTCAAATTCAAGGCTGCTTTTCCTGGGATCAAAGATGACACAAATAGATGATATCAGTGGAAATGTCAGATGATGATAGACATGCTTGGGAGCAGGTCTTCAGGCTCAGAGATCTCCTCAGAGGAGAAGGATCTCTGCCTTTCCCACTCCTGTTGCACACTTGAAAAAAGATGGAGCTTGTCTCCTCCTGGGATCTGCTGGTTCGTGGCTGTGGGTTCATGGTATCTTCAGCTGCTCCTGAGCTGGTTTCATCCAGCACCTTGGGCAGCAATTCAGTGGGAAGGTTGTGGCCTGTCCATAAGCTTGGAAAGCAGAGCCTAGGGCTGAAAGCTGTCTTGCAAAGGCACAGGCAAGTTCTTAGGCACTACTTGGTACCACATGGGAAAACCAAACTAAGAGAGATTTTAGCTTTTTTTAAGGGCTTTGAATCCTACTCTGCAAAATTTAAATTACAGGAAAATGACCCATCCAGTTCCTAGGAAGTTTGTAAGCCTGGAGAAGGTTTAAAAGGTATCAGTCCCTGCACTCCACAGAGAGGTGTCCCAATATTTAAATTAATTCTGAAGGTGGCATTTTCTGCTCCTACTCTCTGTGTCCAAATTGCCTCAAGACCTAAATTCCTGTCCGTAGCCAACCTGCCTCATGGAGTTTCAGAGTTCCTGCTGTGCCTTCACTGACTCCTCACAGCTTCACATCACCAGATGGTTGACACTTTGCTGAAGCACTCAAGGCTGGTAATTAATATTCTCATATAATTGTTCCTTGGCTTCATTGAGGCTGATGAGCAATTCCTGCCCATGTACCACTTCCCCTGTGTTTGTTTCCTTGGGTTTCCAGGCAGTGCTCGTTGCACTGAGGTATTTGGCAAGAGATGGCAGCTGGTTGCAGGTAGTCCAGGTGTTACCAGACGTGCATTAAGGCACGAAGGGTTGGCTAAGCCAAGCTTCTCTCTGTCAACTCACGGCTGGAAACGTGGCAAAGCAGTGGACTGTGGTCTTTGTTCACTCCTGCAGCTTTTGGCCTGGATAGGAGATTGTAGCCCTAGGAGGGCACCTGAAACTCCTGGTTTATCCATAGTGAGGGAGGGCAGTACATCAGGGTAATGACTGACATGTTCTACTCTAAACAGTAATGGTGTCTTAGATCAATGGCTTCAGGTATGATGTAGTGGCAGAACAAGCCTGCAGGTCCAGAGTGAATCCAGAGTAGGGGAGAAGCATGAATCCTTGAGCGTGAGGTGGAGCACAGAGAGCTGGTGTGGGGTATGTGGGTGCTTACAAATGTAAATCTGGTTGCCCAAGGAGCCCAGCTGTGACAAAAGCTTTATTATGAAGAACTTGGCCTTGACAAGTGTGTTCAAAGGCAAGGAGATATTTGCCAAAAAGTCACAGAATGCAGAATACTGTGGAATGTGCCTCTGAGTTGGAGCTGTCCCACCTGCAGGACTTGCATGACTCTGAGGGGCACTTTCCTGGCATGGCTGAGGATTTCCAACTCCATCCCTTGTGCAACTGCATTACAAAACCAATGCCAGATGCATTGTGCTAACACCTGTGGGGAAAGATCAGGAGCTACTCTGAGCAGCATTTGCTTTATATCCTGAGCTTTAATATAGAGATAATGAATGGGTTCACATGAACTTGCATGGGTTGGAGATGTGTGGAGGATGAATCAGGATTATGGGCTATCTGCCACATATACTCTGCAGCTAAACATACAAAAAATACTTAAAGCCTAAATAGCAGAATGTATATGAAATTAATAGGTTTAGATGTACTACTGCTCCATGAGAAATGGGCAAGTACCATGATCCCCATTCTGAAGGTAGTGAAGGAGAAATGTGATTCAAAGAGTAGCTGATGCTGGGTGTCTCTTCCTATGTGTTTGCTTCAGACACCATTGACCTCTTTCTCACGGATGTGATGTGCCAGTAGCTCCTAATTCATGGACAAACATGGAATGTCAGCAGTTGGAGTGCAACAGGTTCGTGTCTTGAAGAGGGCAAACAAACCCTGCCACTTCTAGAAAAGAGAGCTTGCAGACACCTGCATCTTCCACAGGAGCATCTGTCTTTGCACCCTAAATTCATGGGGTTTACCATTTCTGTGTGACTGTTCTTGAGAAAACTGATCAGAGAGACACTGCTGAATGCTCTAACAGTGTTGGACTGCCTACACCTGGCACCTGAGCTCCTCTTGGCTTCTGTAAACTCATTTTGTTGTCTGTTTTGTCTCCCAGGCTCGACTTAGCCCAATCATTGGGGCTGACTCAGCTCCAGGTGAAGACGTGGTACCAGAACCGTAGGATGAAGTGGAAGAAAATGGTGAGTGGGTCCTTGTCATTTCTCCATGGCTCTTAAAAACTGATTGCAAAGAACAGACTTGGAAGCTGAACATATAATATATATATCCCACCCAATAAATGCTGGTGGGAACACGATGCTATGACATTCTCTAATGGAGGTGTCCATGTCTTCTGATTTGGGAGAGGAGATGCAGTTCTAGGCTGTTCCTTTGGATGTGTGTGGCACCTGCAGAAGTTACTGTCACTTCTAACAAATTTGGCATTAGCTTGGATATAGATTCTTGGCTAGAGTGTCTTGTTGCTGCAGAAATGGTGTGAAGAGAGAGGGAATTCAGCATAGGAACAGGATGTCTGAGACCAGCAGAGTTCAGAATCCTGACGGTTCCTCTCTTTGCTACAGGTGTTGAAGGGTGGACAGGAAGCTCCAACGAAGCCCAAAGGCCGTCCAAAGAAAAACTCCATTCCCACTTCAGAGGAGATCGAAGCAGAGGAGAAAATGAACAACCAGGCTCAGAGCCAGGCACGGGAGGGATCTCAAGCCTCTGAGCAGCCAAAACTAGCAAAGGAGAACTCAGAAGAAGTTCTGTTGGAGACAGAGAAGTCTCCAGAACATATACCAGAGCCTTCCTCAGAGGAGACTACATCATTAAGTTAAAAGGGAGAGAAAGGAGGGGAAAAGAAGAGCAAAAAAAAGATAAAAGAGAAAAATCAAAACCAAATATATATATGTATATATATATTTAAATATGTATGTAATGGTGTGTGTGTACATATATATATATATATGTATGTAGACCTTGTGTATAAGTCTAAAGATTGGTCACTTTGTGCCTTTGGGAATCAGCCATTACTGGCCAGGTGGAACAAAGACATCCCATGGGAGTGGTGCCAGCCTGTTCCTCTGGCAGGTGCCTGAGCCTCCTGCGGAAAGGGCCAGGGCCAGGACATGTTTCCTGGGAAAACCATGCCTAGAACCCCAAGACGGCTCCTTGAGAAGCCTAGGGCTCTCCCAGGCAGTGGGAGGCAAATGTGTGGCTGTGTTGGAGGGTCAGTGTGTTCCCTTGCCTTTACCCTTGCCTTGTGTGATGCCAGTGGACAAAGAGCTTGGCCTGGGCTCAGATCAGGGATAGCCGAGGAATGGGAGCTCTGACAGCACCATTTCCTCTGACACCATTTCCTCATGTTAACCAGCACTTAATTCTGTTAGGGATGGGCCCGACTTAAACAATTTTAGGAAACGGTTCAGACCCCCAGGTTTGCTTTGGCCCAGTTGAAGTCAAAGCTTCCGAAGGGAGATCCATACCTGGATCAGCTCCAATTGCCTCTCCTTGGGTGGTTTGGGTGCTGTGTCTGTGAATATGCAGTGATGTGGGATCAAACTTGGAATGAGATGAGCATTTGAATATAAGTCTGCTCCAAAAGCTTTTGGGTGCTTGGATCTGGGACTTTTGCTTTGGGCCCACTTCTAATTTTTGTAGGGATTTTTTAAATGAACTGTTAAATGTTTTCAGGGTTTGGGGAAAATGATGGATTTCCAAAGTTGCTGCAGGAAGTTGGGATTTGTTTAAGATGTGTGCCAAGAAAAGATGTGCATCATGTTTCATAGATTCTTGTTAAGGGTGCATTTTGCCCAAAGGCTGCAAGAGATGTATTAAGATAACCTTTATTTTTTAATTAAAAATAAAATATATAAATCAAACAGTTGTTGCTGTTGTTTCTCTTCCAGAGATTCTCATTTCAGAATATCATTCAGAGGCTTTTCTGGAATAGGTTTTTCTATTCCAACAAAATCTGGAGGAAATGGAAATCATCAGATCTTCCTTAACATCACCGCACAACAAGCTCTGTGTAAACTATTTGTAGCACTTGCCAAGGGAGGTGAGGGTGTTGTAAAAGCCACCTTGTCACTTGTCACTGAATGTGTCAGAACAAGGGCGCTATTTTCTGTCACCTCTACCAGTTCTGAACACACATTTAGTGGCTCTTTGTGGCCCTGTGAAGATGATTTATGAATATCCCTTTTTTGGGATGGCAAGAATTCACACACAGATCTCAAACGACTTATCCAAGCAATGTTGAGTGGGAAGAAAGGAAAAATTCTTTTTTCCCCAGTTTCTTGCTCAGTGGTGTTTGGAAGTGTCTGATTCCAGCTCTGCATTAGCTCTGTGTTGCATCAGGTAACATAAAGTATGTATTTGGTAAAGGATTTGTGCAGTTTATTTTCATGGTTGAGTGTCCCAGCTTGGCAAGACTTTTCCACAGCTGCCACGCATCAAACCCTTCCTGTTTGTTCTCCATCCAGTCTGAAGATGTGCTTTAAAACTTGAAAATGGCTTTCAGAAAGGTAAAAATTAGTAAGTCATGTAAGCAACAGAGATGTTTGTGGGATATCCTGTCCTAGATCAGTGCTAATGTTACAAAATGCGGGTAACTCCTTGAAGAAATGAATCTGTATAATCCTGCCTGGGGACTGATTTTTGTAAAGGCTTAATAGAGAAATACTTTCCAGGTAATCCTCTCTGTGCTACTCACTGTGTGTATTTAAAGTGTGCGAGACAGAGATTACAATTTCATGTGGTGAAATTCCAGCTTTAGCCAAGCCAGGGTGGGACATGCTCCACTCCCTGTGTGTCCAGCACACAAAAATCAACTTGGAAAAGGCAGCCACTGATTTAAGTGCATCTACAGATTTGCACCTAAACCTAAACCAAAACCAAATTTACCACAACTTGGCAACACTGATTTGCAAGGAACTTAGAGAATACCTGGGTTTTGTTACCTTTTAGCTCTTTTTTTTCTGTGTCACAGTGAGCTAGAAGTGGGATGTAACATTTCCCTCTTGCCTGTTCTGTTGGAAACACAGGCTGTGAACTGCAAAGTGTTTCATCTGCTATTAAATGCATCAAAATTTTTGTCTTTGAATATTTTTCTTTCCACAGAGCCCTAACATGCTCGTGACAGCCCCAGCCCCAGAGAGGCAAAGGTGGCAAGACAGGACTTTGCTGCTTGTCTAGAGCCATGATACAATGTCTGAGTTGTTGCACATTCTTTATCTGTGGATGTCTTTTTTTCCCTCTTCTTTTCAGAATTGTGCTGTAGTTCAACCGTATCTACTGGACTAGAAATAACATTTAATTTAAAAAGGCCTATGGCCTGTTTATACAGGAATTAGATTAGATGGTCTATGAAATCTGTAATCAGCCTCTATTGTTCTTGGATAGTGGCATCAGCACTCCTATCTCTGCAGAAAATGTTTCCACAAGTCTCAAATGCCGCAATACTCGGAGAGTGAAGAGAGCAATCGAGTGGAAATCATTTGTCTAATAATGAATTTCACCATCAAGTTGCAAAAAAACTCTGCAAGAGTTTCCACTCAGTTGATTTGTAAGCCTGAACAGCTAATTAAATCAAATTTTGTGTGCAGATGATTCTAGAAACAAAAAGCTGACTGTCAGGGAAGGCATCAAAGATATTTCAACTTGTCTGAGTCAAAGTGAAATATTTTGTAATGAACCTGTTCTCTTCCAGGCCACATTGGACAGGGCTTGGAGCAACCTAGGATAGTGGAAGCTGTCCCTGCTCATGGCAGGAGGTGGGACTGGATGAGGTCTAGGGCCCCTCCCAACCCAAACCATCCTAGAACTTCTTTAACTAAAAAAAAAACCAATCAGAGATGTACTATAAACACAGCATTTGGAAACTTCAGTATTTTCTTCAACCAAATGTTTTTTCATAAAATTCATAATGCAGGTGCATTTGCTAGGTTTTTTTGTCGCTGGTACCCAGTGGATTTGATCAGTTTGAAGAATTCTGATAGATTTACATCACAGGATGGGGAAATAACCATAGAAACAGGAAAAAATATCACTTTCTTGCCCTGAGATAGGAAGCAGTGTGTGATGTTTCTTTGCTGTCCAATGAAACTGATAAATACGAAAATACAAAATTTACAAAAATTTTAATGGTAGGTTTCTACGTCCCAAGGAAAGCAAAGTTGGCCATTTTCCAACAAAGCGTAAAGTAAGTTTTGCAAAAGGGCATTTCCCACTTCCCAGATGAAAATAATTGTTTCTGACTCAGCCCTACTTTACAGTGGGAACACTTCCAGTGAATTTTTAATTTTTTTTTCTCTTGTTAATCCCATTCTAATCATTTATGAGTCAGTCTCGGTAAAAATGCAATTCTCTTGCTGTCTGGGCTGGTTTTTCATGAGTCCACAAGACACATCCACTGAAGATGTTCTTGTTCCTCTTTTGGCTGAGAAGCAATCTTAACATCTTATTTTTCAATGTGATTATTTACGTGCAGAATTAGCCCTCGAAACGCTCTCTGCTGCTGCTCACAGTGAATGACTTCCACTGATAATCCTTGGAGTGATCATGGTGAGCACATTCGGAATGTGTTTCCCTGGAGGGAAGACTGCATGGTAGAAATGGGGAAACTCATTTACATCTGCAACTGAAGTAAAATTACAAATTCTAGTAAAACTAAACATAGGGATCCCAGCTGCTGTTGAGAGGCAAGTGCTCCTTTTGCTCTTGCTTTAAGGTTTTTTCTGCTTCGGGCTTATTTTTGGTCTGGTCACTGAAATGCCAAGAAGTGAGTGAATCTTCCACTGGCTTTGGGCTGAGCTCAGTTGGGTTTGAAGGCTGGGCTGGAATTTAGCCCTTTACAGGGGCTGTGGACTAAAAGTTGTGTTTGCCTTACGCTCCTAAGACCCAGGAAAAACAGCACTAGCCTGATTTTAGTCACTTGAGGAGAAACGCAGGGAGCTGCCCCCTGAGGGAATCTGCACAGTCGCAACCTCACCCCCAGTGACAGCCAAGGGCTGCCAGAGGCCTTTGGGCCAGCCTTGGAGATCGTTTCATTCCTTTAAAAGCCTCTTGAGCGTTTGTGCCTCAGGATCTGCTGTCCCAGTACTGCTGGTTGCTCACCCCAGAAATCTGACTGGAGACAAGAGCCCTTGGGATTGAGCCCTGATGATGTTCAGGGGTATTTGGCTTCCAGTCCTGACAGAAAAGAACAAGCCCCGATGTCAAAATCCTAACTCCCCTACAGGGATGGGAAGTGCTCATATCCGGAGTTCTGGCTGGGACCCACCTTTTATTGTACCCACTCCTGAGATAATTTTGCAAAGCACTGAGCTCATCCTGTAGGATGGTTCCCCCAGGTCCCAGCAAGGATGAATAAGGAAAGAAAAAAGTCTTCATTAATTTAACTTCAGGCCAGTATGAAGAAGTTGGGTGTTTTGAGAGGGTTTTCCCCCTCTCAACTATCTTTCCTCAGCAGCAAAATGGAAAAGGACAGTACACAAGAATGGACTCTAAAAAAGAGGAGAGAAGAAGGAGTTGAAAGAAAAAACAAAGGGGAAGAGCTTAACTGCTCCAACCTACATGGAAAATAAAAACTAGGAAGAAAAATAATCATGGTAAAAAGTCAACCTCTTTGTTTTTGGACAGATGAAGCACTAGTTCTGTAAAGAGGTATTTTTCTACGGTTTAGCTATATGTGCAAGGATGATGAAAGACAGATTTTTTGTGTTTCCTTTTATGCAGTATAAATGAAAATATAGCTGGATAAAGAACAGTTCTTGGATTAGACTTAAGCTATGGTACAGGATTTGGGCCAAAATCTTGACAAAGGCAGAGGTTTGGTGAAGTCTAGATCCTGTAGAATCTTAGATGTTGGGCATGAATATCCTGTAAGAACCTTGCTCCTCTTTCTTCCCAAGGTCTGGTACTGCCAGGTAGGATTTATCAGATTTTATTGTAAACTGAAGAATAGGTGGTTTGGGGGCATCAATCTTTGGAGCACAGATTTCCATTATTATATTGTAGCTGCAATTTAAATATCTTAAATTACTGATATTTGGTTTAAATTGCTGTCTAAAAACTGGCAAAAAAATCCCCCAACTTGTCCCTTGTCTTGTATCTAGGAATCCACAACTGGATACAAACTTTAGATCTTGAAGTCGTGGAGTTAAAGTCCACGAGTGTGATTTTCAATGCAGGGATTTGAACCCTAAAATCTAAACATAATTTTCCCTGGCAGAAATAGATTGTCTGGTTGTTGTTTTTGTCTAAACCAGACACCCTGTTGTTTCTAGACTTTCCCTACTAATTCCAGTCCCTTCCTGTATTATAAATCTCCTTGAACATAGCGTCCCAGTGCCGTTGAATTACAGTCACTGCTCAGAAGGAAGCCTCTGGATCTGCTGGGATCCATGGGTAAAGTGATCCTCTCACGAAGAGAGAAGTGTGGGCAGCTGCCAATGGACAGGGAACCCCTCCAGGCTGCTCTGACAGGTCCCTTCACTGCTGGAAACACTGGAGCTCTTGTTTTGACAGTTGAGAGTAATAGAAAGTGTTACTCACTAGGAGAAGTTCCTGAAATCGTAGACAGCCTGCCTTCCTGCACACAGGTGGGAGTGGGGACTTTCCCTCCAGAGAGTCCTGAGGAACAAATTTATCAAGGTAAAATTTCAGGAATCAGAATTTCCTGGGGAAGAAGGTGGCGGAGGCTCCCAACCACTAGCAAAAGCAGAGGAAGTGATGGTACCCCTTGGGCATATGCTTCTAATATTTGCATAAACCAAAGGAACCAAACCCTTGTAGAGATAACAACAGTGAAATTGTTTCCCATTTCAGGCCCTCTGTGCTTCCCACACGGACCATTAATGCCCTTCCCAAGCAGGTCCCACACGGACCATTAATGCTCTTCCCAAGCAGGAGCCAGCCTTGTCAGGTGGAGAAAGTTCTGATTTCCTGGACACTTCAGACTTCACCCTTCTCACCACACCCAAAGCCGGCTCTCACTTAAGCTGAAGTAAAACCTTCATTAGTTATATCAGACCTGCAATACCCAATTCTGATGCTGATCTTTGCAGACCACGATGAGTTCAGGCAGGTTTGGTGAGGACAAAGAGCACAAGGGATCCTGAAGCCCCGAAAGGTGTCACAGAGGCTGTCGCAGAAAGGGGATTAAGTTAAAGCAGGTCTGACGACTGTCTGAAATCAGTCAGGTCCTGCTATTTATGCTAGAAGGAGCTCACAGTGAGAAAGCTTTCAGAAGCATCCCTTCCTGTCCCAGGTTGGGTGGCTGTTCCAGCAGTGTTACCTTGTAATTACAGTGCTATAGTAGTACTCTTACTTACACTTACTCTTATAAAAGTAATGGGAAAAAAGAGGAGTAAACGGTCATGAAAACAGCAGGGCTCCAGCAGGGTGCTGGGTACAAACCCTGCAGATTTTTGTGGCTTTCAAGAACTTTTTAGCAAGCCAACATTGAGGAAGGGGGTTTATTTGTAAAGCTAGGTCACACAACTCCCTGTGGCACTTTCCTGGTGCCTCTGGAAAGTTCACATTGTCCTAGAGGTCTGGTAGCTCAATGAGGAGCAAATAAGCTGAAAGTGGTAAGTGCACAAGTAGATCACAGGCTGGAGTTCTTGCTCATAGTGATTCTGCTGAGAGATGGTTGCACCAGATCAGTGAGGAGACACTTCTCCTCCATCATCCATCCCTGTCCTTGGCATGTCAGTGTGTGGTACAAGCCTTGGTGCTTTGGGTCCAAGGTCTTGCCAGGAGGGATGGGAATTTCCATCTTCTTATGGACCTTTGGATTGCCTGTAATTCTGTCTCTCTTCCCAACCTTCCTACCTTAGACACTTCCTGATCAATGTTGCTCCCACAGGAGGCCCTTTGGGCTTTGGCAGCTGGGGAATTGCACCTCCTGGGATTCCCAGAGCTGTGATCTGCCACTGCTGCTGGGTATAGAGTAGCAGCAGTTTAGAGCGACTGCACTCTCGAACCACAGGCTGCAACACCAGGGCTGTTTTCCATATCCAGAACAATTGCTCTCTTTTTCCTGTGCTGTGCCCATCCCTGGATTGGTGTTGGAGGATGGGAGGAACATGCCTGCAGTCTCAGAGGATTGATCCCTGCCAAACAAGGGATGCAGAGCATCAGCTCTCTGCAAACCTCAAAGAGAACAGAGCTCTAGAGTCTGGGCCATCTAAGGAGGGAGAGCAGCTTTCTGTGCTGGGATTTGCCTATAGAAGCTGATTCTTGGTGAAAATTAACAGCAGCTAATCCATAATGTCACCTGCTCCTCCACACGGAGATTTTTCTGTTATTTGGGTGGGGAGCATGACTCAGAGAAACTATTTCCTCTCCTGTCCATACTTTTCATTACAGGAAAGACAACGGCATTTTCCCCCGTGTTTCATTTTGTGTTATGTAGGATAATGATGCTGATAATAATCCCTGATAATGTCAGAGAGCAGAGGACAGCTTGGCATTTGTTCCGTGCTCTTGCCAGGAAAGAGGGAACAGCTCATTTCTGAAGCATCAGCCAGTCCTTTAGCTGCTAAATCTGAGGTACATTGTTCCCCTTCCCCAGGTCCTGCCCCTCTCCTTGTGCCCTGTTACCACTCTGGGATAAGCAAAAGCCCCAGAACTTGATCCTCCCCTTGATAGGAACTGACTGGGAGCTGTGGAACAGTCTCCCTACGCCCTTTCCCAAGGAATGCTCAGCTCCCTGGCTTCCAGCCCTGGGCTGGATTAGGCCAAGCGTGTTTACCTTTCGGGCACAGCACGGAGCCATCTGCTCCAGCAGCAATTTGGGAGCCTGAGGCAGCAGAGTGAGATTTTCATGATTTACTCAGCACCCTGGGCACCTTGTGTGGGACATGGGCCTGCAACAAAGGCCAAGATAAGGCTTTAAAGTCTGAATCTGAGACATTTTGGGAGAAATGCTGATTTTGAAACAGCAGAAAAAGATCCCTCTGAAGATACTGAGCTCCTTGGAGGGTGTCACACACTTCTCCTTGCAGGCCTGGTCCCCCAAAATCAGAAGTTACTGCACATCCAGCCCCTGGGCTGCAAAGGCAGAATGCTTTTCTTTCTTTCAGAAACCCAAAGCTGTCTACATTTTAGCTTTCTCAAGATCTGCTCTTAGCAAAGAGACTGAGTTCTAGTTGTGCACAGTAAATCTGGAGCAAGTGAACAGGGTAGTGTTGCCAAACAATTGATGCCCCCTAGGTGCTTCCCAGAGCCAGATGTCCTCTTTGGAGGATCCTATTTTGATCAGTTTCATTTCCTGCTTGTTCTTCCTAACAGCTTACATTGATTAAACTCGGCGTGGTTACAGTAACAATAGAGCAGGAAATGGATGCTTGTGAAACATAACACAAATATTCCCCTTTTACCTGGGCAGGTTCTGTGCAGGTAGTGCTGGGGGTGCCTTCTCAAGCTGGTATGGCAAGAGATAAAAGTCAGGATTAGCAGAGTTGTTTGGGTTAGAAGACCAGGTTGTTGGAATTCCATGTTTGTTCATACTTTCTCTTTCATAAATATTTCTGTCTCTGTTTAAAAACAAATGGAGGGGTGTTACATTTCTACTCCTCTTGGAAAGCTGTTGCAGAGGCCAGTTCCTGTGGCAGCCCTTCATTAAATTTTCTGTCTAGGCCTCTGTGTGTCCCATTTCATGGCCTTTCATTTTTCTCTGGCACTGTCTGCTGCCACAAGCAGTTCTCCCTCTCTGCTGCTTTTCTCCTGGGGTATTTAAAGCTGGGGATCAGATCTCCATGCAATCTTCATCCTGTCAGGCTCTTGGAGGCTTCTCCCATGAGATAATCTCCTTCCCAGGATCACTCCCATATCCTTTTGCTGTTTCTGTTCCAGGCTGGATTTATCTTTCTTGAACACAGGTGATGAAAACCATACACACTGCTGTAGTGAAGTACTTAGAGCAGCACCTCCTTTATCCCAGATATCTCATCTGCCTCATTTTGGAGTTAAAATGGTGGGTTTTTTTAAGGTGGGCCACCTGATTTTGGTAGCCAGAGACTTCATTTAATCATTCAGTGATTACCACATGGTTTACTTCTGCCATATCTCATTTCTCAATCTCCTGTTTTTGTGCGAGTTGTACCATTCCTTTGGTAATGGCAATCTGACTCAGCTCTTTGTCATCAGAAAGTCATTCAAACTTTGATGGCTCAACTCTGCTTTTACTGCCCAGGGTTTTAATTAAAGACATATAAAATTAATCTCAGTTGGAATCCTGAACAACTATGTTAATAAACTTCCTTGAGCCCATTTGCCTCTCTCTGAACACGTTTTCCTTTTATCTTCAACCACCTCTGGACCCTCTTGTACAAGCCCTACTTTTGCTAGTGAAGAGACTACTTCCCTTTGCAGAAGTGGAGAATCCATACAAATTGCTGGTGGATGACATTTCCATTGTCTAGAAAATCCATTATCTTATTGAAAAGACATTAGCCACAGCAAAATCTTTTCCCATTATCCCATTTCCTTGTATCTCATCTCCTTTATTTTTCTAAGCTGTTAAAATCTGTTTTATCAAATTTTCTTCCCAGTTCTTAAATATAGGTGACAATATTTCATGCTAAGTTGGTTTATTAAAACCTCTGGTCTGGGGTTTCTGTGATAAATCATCTTGTTTGTGACATGAGATTCATTTTTTACAGGACTGTCATAGTTCCAGATTTTCTTCCTGAATTTCCCTCCCTGAGTCCTGCTTTCAACAATTTGAGGATTTGCATTTGTTTTTCCTATATGGAGACTTCATTTCATAAATGGAAATCTTACTTTCTACAAACATGGAAATGTCCTTTGTCTAATCCAGGAGGTGCCAGTGGATGGGGACACCTGCAGGGAGAGATGGATCTTCACCATTCACAGCAAGTTTGTCTTACCAAATACAGAGTACCCAGACATCAGCCCAGCCTCTTTCTTCTGAGAATTCAAAGGTCAGGCAAACAGGGGAGGGAAATGGGAGCAACGCTGCTCAATACCATTCCAAACAGTTTTAATGACAATGGCCTTTCATACCTGCCAGTGGGGTTTTTAATTTTTTTTTCTTTTTAGCTCTCTGCCATTGTTAATCTTTTTCCCCCATCTCATCGTCTCTGTTTATTTTTGTTGCAGATTTATTAGGTACACAGTTAAGTGCCATTTAGCTTTGCAGAACTGTCATCGCCAGCACTTTATGAATGGGATCATTCACTAACAAACTATTTGAACACTAAAAAGGGGGGAAATTTACTGCTCCAGGTCAATGAAGAAGCCAAGATCAACTGAAACTCAGCTGTGTTTCTCCTTGAATACAGGAATATGACGAAGGTGTTCAGAGTTTTTTTTAATGTATTCTCATCCTTAATTTATCCTCACACGTCAAATGGAATGTCACTCTGTTTTGCAGTGCTACTTTTCCTAAAATAATGCCCTTTTTTTTTTTTTCCCCTGACAGCTTGCTAGAGCCCAGAGATCTAAAAATATGGCTAAACAGGCAGTCACACACCTGCTAACTAAAGGCTATGGGTAAGTTGTGACCAGTCATGCAGGCACTGACAGCCAACTCCAGGCAGGGAAGTTTTTTCGATAAAAAGCGGAGAGTTCTGCGGATTAAATGCAATCCTGGATGTGGGAGCTTGGGAGTAGGTCTCCTTTCATAATCTTGAAAAAAAATCTTACTATATTTTAGTATTTCTGACCCAAAGCTTCCGAAAGTGCAGAGTGGTGTGTTCTTTCTTCAGCCAGTAGATTCACAAGAATTCCTCCCTGTGAGGGTGGGCAGGCCCTGGCACTGGGTGCCCAGAGAAGCTGTGGCTGCCCCTGGATCTCTGGAAGTGTCCAAGGCCAGGTTGGACAGGGCTTGGAGCCACCTGGTCTAGTGTCCCTGTCTATGGCAGGGGGGTGAAAAGAGCTTTAATTCCCTTCCAAGACAAACCATTCTGGGATTCTGTGATTTTATATCAGAGCTGGACTTTCCCTTTGGTCGCCTTTCCCACCCACAGAGCCTGGTATTAATTCTATGGGTCAGAATGACTGTTACAAGCGGTCATCTCTGCCCTCCTTCAGTCTCCTAGCCCAGGGAAGTCCTGCAGGAAGTTGTACTTGCTGTGTTTTCCTTGTTCCTCTTGCAAGAGAATTGTCTCCCTTTCTTTTTTAGCCTTGTAACGCATATAACCTTCAAACAATGGTGCAAGGTTGTCTGTTTGCTTGTGATTTCATGTGTTTAATCATGTCCTTCACATCCTAATCTTTCGAAGTTGTCTTTGATTCCTTGGGAGTGTGTAAATGTATATTTGTATGTGTGTGTGTGACTATAGGTTTGCAGAAGGGCTGGAGGAGCTCCAGGAGCGCAGCCGGTGGGGACTGTGGGGTGTTGAGTGAGGGACCAAGGTGGCCTCAGGTTTCCCAGCTTTCATGTCTCTGATGCTCTGACCCTCTGAATTCCACTGTTTTGTTCCCAAGTGAAATTTTCCTCTCCACCTGATCCCAGGATATTGCCAGGCTTACAGCTCATTATACATGGAGGGATCAAGTTGTATTGTAAAGTTGACGAAAGTGACAATTTTATATATTTTTCTCCAGCAGTTCCACTTCGCTGTGGAAGCTTTTTGACTAATCCACTCAGATTTGGAGTTAATCCTCCTGCACTTGGAATATTTGCACGTAGGTATTTGAGAGATTTAAATGGACACCACTAACCCCTCTGGGGTTTCATTTCTTAACATACCTTAGAAACCATATCTATGGAGGAAGACGAGACACAAAGGCTTCTTTTTTTTTAGCAGTCTGCTTTGATTTTACTCTCTTTACAGGGTGAAATCAAGAAAATAAGAACTCCATGGCTATAGCTGTAATGCTTTGACAACTTTAGGTAATGCAGAACTTCTAAGTTAGGGGAAGGGCCCATTTTACAGATATGGAAACTAAGGACACAAAGATATGAAACACAGTTCTCAAAAAAACAAAGACAAAAGTGGCAGGAATGCAAAGCCCAGGGGTCCTCTCTGAGAGCAGTAAGAGTATGGACATGAGCTCAGCTGCTCATAAGAAATGTATTTTAATTCCTTTGAGCGGTTTTGACTGGAGTTTCTCTTAAATTCTCCCAAATTTATGTGCTTTTGGGGCACTGGGAAATATTATAACAGCCTTTATTTTTACCATCTGCAATTCAGCAGGTGCAGGATGGGAGCAAGCTGGAGAATTGAGGTCTGGAGCTGGATCATGACACCCCACAGCTGAGTGGAGTTGGCTGTTAGGGGTGACCTGGGGAAAGCACCCAAAAAAAAGGAAAAGTGGGAAAGTGGGAAAAGGAAAAGCAGGAAAGTGGGAAAAGGAAAAGTGGGAAAGCACTGAGTGTCAATAAAATCACCCAAGTGCTCCTGTGGCGTTGTTCTTCAGTGCTGGAGAGGTTCAGGTTGAAGCCACCAGCTCTTAATGTCTGAAGTTGTATCTCCATCCCCAGTGAAGCCTCAATTGGCTTTGCTGCCCAGTTTGGGTCTGAGCCACTTTAGATACCACAGGTCCCAACACCTGTGTTGCTGTAACTCACCTCCAGATCACCTTGTCAGTCATGTTCTTGAGCCAAATGAGCCCATACCAGTGGATTTCACCAGGATTTCATGTATTTAATGTCATAATTTCCTGATGGAGTTGCTAATGATTAACACAATTTTGTTTCTCCTCTGGTTTTGGTTGGTAGTTGGTTCACTTTGTCAAATTTTTGTTGTTTTTATGGTATGCAAAAAATGACCCCTTTCAGGACTGACAAATCAAAGGTGAGGAAATGAACTTTTTTTCCACTTCTATTTTTTTAAAATTGAAGCAGATATTTTTATTCTGGTTTTGATAGTCTGTCAGGCAATGCTACACAACAGCAGCTTGAAACATTTCTTCTTTTGAATGGGCTTCATTCCACTTGACTTTGGCCATCTTAAAGTTTGCTGTTAAGTCTGAGCTGACAGTCTCCTTCCATCTGTGGCCAGTGTGGAGAATGAGACAATTTATCCTGTCTCCTTATCCTGTCTCCTTATCCCTTCTGATTCCAGAGTGGAATCATTCTCTGGAGACACCACTAACTGTACACAGAGCTAAGATCCTTTCCCTAATCTCCTTCGTGTTTCTAATTAAGAGCTGAAGCCACCAGGCCTTGATTTGTGTGGAAATTGTTGATCACTGGGCATTTTTAGCAAAAGCAGATGTCCTAGAGATTGTTTTTAGCTGAAGACTAACACAAAATGGTCATGGGTTCCCTGCCCATGGCAGGGGATTCAATGACAAGGTTTTAAGGCTCCTCCCAACCCAAAACACTCTGTGGAAATGGAGAATATGGAGTAATATGGAGTAGTTTAGAAAAGTGGCTGACTCCTGTGTGTCCAGCCTGTGTCACACTGGCTGCCAAGGGGAATATGAGGAGCAGTTCAGACAGATGCAGAGCAATCTTTCCTTCTTTTTCTGACCTCTAGCAGTTGGTTTAACCCTGGTACATGACACCATATCTGCCTTCCAAATGCTCCCACTCCTGCCTGTAATGACCCTAGGTATCATTACCACAGAAATTACACTTGATTCTTGGGTTTCAGAAGCATCGTGTGGCAGGGAGTCCTGCAGCCTCATTAGGCTCTCAGTGCACCCTCCCTCTTCTCTCCTGTGCTGATCCGCTTCTTGCTCATTGAGGGTGGGGACAAGGGCAACTCCTCTTGGGCCTCCAGATCACAGTCCTGCCCTCCTTCCCTCACCTGGCACTGTGTCCTTGTGCTGTCATTGGGTGAGAGGAAAATTGAACCCATCGTCTCTGTAATTGCTAGGGTTTATAATTAATAAAAATCAATTTTTATCCAGATTTTTTTTTTCAGGAACTCTTAGTACTTTATTGTATGGACAGATGCCACGGTAAAAATGGATGATCTCACTGAGCAGGCTGTGAGTGGTAATGTTGTGCTCAGCCTTTGTTTCTAACTTGGGGAAACAACAGAGAAATGGAGGTTGCTTGCTGAGGTAATAATCACCTGCTGTTAGAGCCATTCAATTTGGGAATACTCCCCCATGCTCAGGCTCAGAGGGTTTGAATGGAGGCAGTGTGAACGTGGCTGAGGCTGTACAAAACCTTTTATCACAGGGCTGGGCTGGGCTAAATCCCCTCCAGAAGGGCCCTTGTACTGTCAGGGAGTTCATCAGCTCTTGGGCTCCAGTCAGAAACAAAGAGATGCAATTGCAGCCTCTGGAGAATCATGTCTTTGAGGATGGGTTTTTTCCTAATGAACATTATACCTTTTTTCTTTTTTTGTGTTAAAATCTGAAATGACATGTGTCTCACTTTTAAACCTACTGGTTTTTCCTTAATGGAGAGGAGGGATAATGGAGACATCAGGGGAGCCGTTTTAAAAGTGTGGCTAATTGAGCATGGGGAGTGTGCCCGGGGTATGGTGCAGTTGCCATTACTGGAAATACGGATATCCAGGGTAAATTTCTCTTCTTGAGAGACTTTCTTTAGTTAAAATTAATTCTGTGTTTGTATTCTAAAGAAAATGAAAAGAGGGGATCACACTGGTTCCCCCTCATGGTGTTACGTTGCCTCCCAGCCTGGCACTGCTGGGATGACTCTTTAGGAAAAGGATTGGATAATTCCCAGGAGCTGATGGATGCTCTCAGCTGGGTCTGTGGCCAGTGCCAAGCCCCCAGCTGCATGTGGTAGGGGATCCACAATTCCTCTTTCCTGCAGAATAGCCTGGAATTGCTACAATGAGAGAGGCTTAATCCTGTCTTGGCATCACGCTTGTTTCGGGCGTGCCCCCCTGGCCATCTCGCTTTATAAATAGAGGCAGCAGGATTGCCAAAAGCACAGGCAAAGAGCATTTCGGGCCTGTGACATGGTGTCACCATATGTGAATCTGCCAAGGATGGAGAATGGATGACACAGAGCTCCTCTGATCTTCAGCCCCCAGCATGGCACACCTCCATCAGGTTTTCAGGACCAACAGCAGGAGGAAAAGAGGGAAGAGACAGACATCTGTAGGTAGGGCAGACTAGAATGATGGAAAATGCAGAGAAGGCAGCATCTGTTATTATTGGGGTTTGTATCTCACCCCTTATTGATGTTTCTAGAAGAAAAAACAGATTAATTTATCATTTCATTATCTTGCAACACCCCATTTCCAGCATTCCCAGTACCCAAGGCCTGGAGTTTACAGCTGAAACGCTGACAGGTTTATGACGTTCATTAGCCCAGCTGGTCAGAGCACGGTGCTAATAATGCCACGGCTGCAGGTTCAATCCCAGTAGGAGCTATTTGCTTAAGAGTTGGATTTGATGATCCTTGTGGGCCCCCTTCCAACTCAGAATATTCTGTGGTTCAAATTTTTTCAGGAACAAATAATATTTATCCAAGTGTAAGTCTGATAGGGAATGCCTATCTGGGGGTGGGGTTGTTGTTTTCTGGTTTGTTTGTGGGTTTTCTTTTTTTAATTAAGTTGTTAATCTGCATTCCATTGGGGCAGGAAAAGGGAACAGCTCCTCATTCTTTTCACCTGTTGCAGTAACTTGAAATTTTTGCTTAGCTAGAATTCCTGGGTTCAAAAGCAGCACAGTGCAGGCCTGTACAGGAACCAAGGATGTGGTCAAGTTGTGTTTTCAGCTGACATAAATCAGTGGGAAGCCATTTATACCTTCTGAGCATCTGGCTGGGGATTATGTGTCACCTTCTCTCCTCCCTGCAAGAGGCTCATCTCATGAACAAGGAATAGCCTTGACCTGGAGATGTTCCCAAGAAAGGTCAGGGTCACACACAGCAGCACCTGAAGAGCCACAGAGGGTAGGAATTTGCAGCTCTTAATGCCACAATCATGGTTCTTTATCTTTCTGTTTTGGAGAGGGAGGGGGAGAAGAGAGTGCTCCAGCAGTAGAGGCAGCAATGCTGTTGGTTACCCAGGCTGAGGGACAGGGCTGGAAATCATCATGTGGGGAATATAACCTACAAAAAAGGCCTGTGCTGGGGAACAATGGGACCTGTAATTGCAGATAAACACTGGGAAAGCCCCATGAATCAGGAGCCTGTGAATTGAATTGTTACAAACATTTTGGAGTGGAAAAAGAAGAGTCTTAACTGGTGAAGCCTGGTCTTGGCAGAAGAAGCTGTTCCCATCTATTATCTTATGAGGCAGACAAAGGGTGAAAGAAAAAGGGAACAGAAGATAGAAACCACTTATAAACATTAACTAATACTCTCCAGGCTTCTTCTTCTTGGTCACATTAAACTTTTAATCCCTGGGATTTAATAGTACTGTGGCTTTTTATTCATCTCCAGACAATAAGTGTGTAAAGAGAGTGCTGGAGAAAGGCTTTTCATGCAACTCTTCCAGCATGACAGCCTCCATCCCGCTGAAATGTGGGTGCTCTGGAACCCCTCCACTTAAGCTCACCTTCCCTGTACTTTAACCCCTTTCCTTTCCCGTTTGCAGCAGGTTAGGGGAGTGTCCACAGTCCCTCCAGGAGTCGAGGCACCTCCATGGGAAGGTACATATTTGGGGAATGTATGATATCCCCATCATCCACACACAGAGAATCAGGGAATCGTTAAGGTTGGAAAAGCTCGAGACCAACCATCCTGACCCTCTTCCAATATCAGTGGTGCTCCACAGGTAGCACAGCTACCCGATGGAGGTGCACAGGAGCCCTGGATGTGTCCCTGCCACATGGGTGAAGCACTCACTGGCTGCTGGCTGGGAGAGCTGGAATGGATTTCTTCTCCAGCGATTACTGCTGCTCCTTGGCAAAGGGAAATGCTCCCTCTCTTGAACCCTTGAGGTTAAGCCACATCATTCCTGAGTGTCATGCAGCGCTTAAAGGTGCTGTCAAGAAGATGACACAAGAATTTGTTAAGAAACTAATGTTTCCCCTCATCCACTGCTGTCCCTCAGGGCTCATAGGCACCCGGGCTCAGGAAGTGGTAATGAGAGGGGAGGAATTCAATCACATTCCAGCTGCCCCAGAGACAGCACTGGGGACTGGCTCCTGCCTCTACCTGGGCTGTGTCCTCCATGGAGCAGAGGGGAAAGGCAAAAGCTCTGGGCACTTTTCCTGACTGTATCAACGTGTTTAGCCCCAATTATTGTAATTTATGGGACCCCAAGAATCTCCAATGTTTGTTCCTTAACTCCATTTTGCAGATGAGTGGCTGAGACTTGACCACCCAGTGTTTCCCAGTCTGACTCACTGTTGCAAGCGACAGATAATATCAAGATAATAACAGTTTTAAGAGATAGAAAATAGCATATTTCCATGGATATTTCTAAGAGCTAAGCATGCAAGAAGCGTTCATCCCATCAAGTAGGAGAGAGCCCAGGGAGGACGCTCAGCCTGAAAGGGTCTCCTCTTTCTGAAGCTTTGCTCTTTTATTCATGTGCAGAGCAAACCATTCATTTTCTCCAGCAAATAATGATAGTTTGGAGTTAAGATTTATGGCGTGGCTGTTAGTGTCTTGATGGTAGATATGCAAGGCTATTTAGTTGTTGCCAAAGGTGAAAATTCATAAAGATGATGGAAGAGTTTCTCCCTAGAAAGGTCATTTGTTTTTTTACTGAGGATCCCGTCGAGCTGGCAATGCTGCCAGTTTTTCTCTCCTCCCCTTTCCCTTGGCACACATAGTGTACATGAATCTACTTCTCTGGTTTTATGGGTTAACAGGGTGCAGGAAAAGTACTTTTCATTTATTTCCTCTCCCTCTCTCTTTGTATTTCTCCCCTAACATTTCTCACTCAAGTTCAAAGCCTCCAGCCTAAGCACCTTTGCACCACCTTGCGCCCAGCTCCTTCCTAGGCTTCTCCCCATCCAACTGCTTCACCCCAATCTGAAATTTTTAGGTGGCTTTTGCCCCATTGCTTGCTTTGTCCACGGGTTGCCCTCAAAAATATACGTAGTATTATTCCTGTTGGGAAAAAATCCCCAAGTGGATATTAAAGTACAAGATAACAACAACATTAATAAAAGGAATATTAATACTAGTAGTAATGATAATAATGATAATAAACGAATTTCAAAGGAAATTGGGTGTTTTGGCTGAGTTTTTCCCACCATCTGGGGTCTCAGGTGGAGCCTCGAGAGGCAGTGCCACATCCTGCCTGTCCAGAACTCCCCACTCACAGAGCCTGTCCCCAGATGCTTGGGAACAGAGATAAACACAGGAATGAGCAATAAACAGAGGTGACCCAGCCAAGCGGAATAAAGGAAGAAAAAGCCCTGATAATAATTTCTGTTCTGGAAAAAATTCTTTGAAAACACTCACTGAAGAGCAAGAAAGCAGGATGGAGCTGATGCTTGGCAGCTCGTGGCACAGTGACAGGCCTCAGGACTTGGGCAAGGTCCCTGCATGTCAGGTGGAATTTTTCTGCTCATATCTTTCATCACTGAGGATGCACATTAGCTTCCCAAAAAATGATCTTCTGAAAGATAGGTGGCCTCTAGGAAAGGGGCTTAGCCCCATGCCTTAACCAGTTCTTGCATCCACATTCAGGAAAAGTGAGACTCACAGCAGCAGAATCAAAAAATCAGAAGTTCCCCCCTTTCCAATCTTCTTCCTTTCCAGCAGAAAAGAAGTAGAGGGATGGCACAGCCAACCCTGGATGCTGGTGATGCCCCTCTGCCAAAATCTGTCCCACCAAATACCTCCAGCTGTGAAATGCTGTCTCCTCTTTTCACAGGGGCTCCTTGTGGCTTTCAGGTTCATTTAATCCATTAAATAATTGGAATTGCTTCATGAATAGGCAAGAGAGAACAAATTGGAGTTTTTTTAACCTTTTCCCACAGCTTATCTCAGCAGAAACCACATCAGTCTGGGAGGGCTGGAAAGTGGGGCCATGTCAACTGTGTGCTCTGGCACAGAGCAGTTGGTGCTGGGCACTTGATCACACCATCCCAAAACCCCTGGCCAAGGCAAGCTGGGAACAGTGGATGGATTCTTCTTGCACAGTTTCTTGGAAATTGCAGCCAGAATGTGCCGTGGAAGATGGAAGAGGTTGGAGAAGACATGCAGCAACCCAATAACAATCTCAGGTAAGACCTTTTTAAGCACAATTATTTCAGATTCTGGCTCCAGTGCTTCAAGTTGCATGTTAGAATAATCTTTTAAGAAAAAATGGAAGAATTATGCACTCAACAAGGAGGGAAAAAAAGGATTGATGGATAAAAGCACATTTTGCTTCAGATCTATGAGCAACTGATTTGACTTCCCATGGAATATATTCCACAGACTTTTCTGTGCAGTGTCTGTGTCAGTAGATGCCATGATGGCACTAACTTGGTATCAGGAGTGATGGACCACTGCAGGTTTCTTGTCCTAGGGAACTCATGGTCTCAGTGGATAAAGCAGGAGGAGAGAAGGAGGCATGGAAAAATGACTCCTTCAAAGCCATACTCCAAAAGAAGGCTCCAAGACATGACCACCCCCAGGTTTGGTCAGGTGCCTGGAGCATGGGATCAGGAGGAGAGGACAGAGCTCTTTGCTGTGTGGGTGGTTACCACATGGACAAGGAATAAGGTGAATACAGCATCAGCTGCACACACCATGTGTATGCTCTCCTGCAGTTATGCTCACAGCTCTCCTGCCAGGAAGAAGGGATGGGAAGAAGCTCTTGAAGGATCTCTCCTTTGCCTCACCACTTCCCTCTCTGGTGTGATGGACATTCATTTTCCCACCAAACTTTTGGGAAAACCATGTCTTTCTGTCACTTTCCCCAAACCTGCACAATACACCTCTGTTCTTCAGAGGACAGGTGAGAGCCAGGAAGAGCTTCCCTGAGGCATGGAAACCCTGAGTGGAGCTCTAGTCCTGCCCACTCCTGGATGCTTTCTGATAACAATGTTTTAATAAAAATCTGTCACTCAAATATTATCATTAAAGAAAAAAGGAATGAAAAGTAATTAGAACCCTGAGGCCAAAGGGGGAATGTAAAAAAAACCCAAACATACACAGGGATTGGGAGACCCTAAGCTTGAAGCTGAGCTTCAGAATCCTTCTGGGAATTATTTTCTTGTCCAAAATCCAGAGGGGTCCATGATTCATAGCCTGATCCTGCTCTACAACAGCAGCTGGTAGGAGGTTGATTCAGGTGTTAAATCCTTTCTGTGTCCTCCACCATCGGGTTTGAGCTGGGAATGCTGCAGTGGCAGGAGAGCCAGGAATGAGTAAAGCATCCCAAGTTGGAGCTGATCATAGCCCAGAGCTCTCATTCCCACTTGGGCAGCGGTCCCACAGCATGAGGCCTCTGTCAGCTCTGGGATACTTTTTGCTGTATGTTGAGAATAGGTGTTCATCCAGAAATCCTTGGCTCTTAAGAGTCATGGGATCTCCTGAGAGCCTTGTTTCCTGGGAGAAGTAAAGAAGTAAGTAAATCAGAACATTTCTACCACTTGCAGTAGGTGGGAAAAACTGGAAAAGGTGCCGTCTATGAATGAAGAACTTAGGAGACAACCTTAATTGTGCTCAAGTTCTGGTCGTTTTAAAGCTGATCTCATTCTCTGTGGCAATGAGTCACAGGGGATTGAATTTGTGTGGGTGGTAATTTAAAAATTTCCTCTGAGTAAGGAGAGTGGGGTTTGGCAAGTGGGCTCTTGGTACTCTCTCCTCTCCTCCCACACTGGGACAGCATTGCTCCCAGAGGTGGTGGAGTGAATCATTTCTCCTTTTAATGGCACTTCTGCATCTTGATAGCCCATCCCCAGTTAATTATTGCTTAAAACCCATTTGGCAGAACCCTTAAAAAATGATATTTTGTGAAGGGTTTTCCAGTAGGAGAGGAGTTTGCAGGCTGGGGTGGGGTGGGGGATGTTGTGGGGGTGTTCTTTCTCACCTTCCCTCTTGGCCAGGAGCATCTCCTCCATCCAGTGCATGCAGTTGATTCAATGGCAAGAGAAAGAAAATTCTGATGGGGTAATTAATCAAAACTCGGGGATCACGTGGGCTCTGTATCTGCCCTCACCGCACCTCAGGCAGTTCCACTGTCAGTTCATAATGTGCTTCATCCTGTGAAATACAAACTTGGGTGGAGCTTCCCTTTTCACCCCCTTGATTGTTCATCTGGAATCCCAGGGGCCTGGAAATGAAATACATTGGCTTGAAGTGATGTTTCCCAGATCAGCAACTGGATCCTGGGAGGATTCCCTGGGGCGGTTTTCCACCAGGTGGGAAGAGGGATGTGCCTCTCTGCTGTGCTGACCCCTGGTGAAGGCAAGCACATGCTTGAGTCACTCACCTTTATTTGTGTGATTTAGTGCAATAAATCACACTTGTCTTTCCCAGGCTCCCCCATGCAATCCGGACACTTTTCCATCCCATTTTAAAGCCTGCACTGCCTGGGGACTCATTTTACCTGTTGATAGACATCTGCATTGGCAGCACTCACCCCTGGCAGGTGAAGGTTCCACCTTCCTTCTCGCTGAAAGGTGCAAAAGGGAAAGGACTTGTCCTCTGACAAAAAAATAGACTGTACTCAGCTTCTTGGAAAGTAATTTCCATTGACAAATAGAAACATTAAAGCAGGTCATTTATTCCTTGAAGAAATCAATGTATTGGGTAAAATTCCCACTGTTGGTAGGAAGGTGTTTATGGTTGAAATGTTTTGGCTTTATCCTTCCAGCCCATTTTCTGTGAAAGAGAGTTCAAATTAATCACTTCCATCTCATCCTCACAGATGTTATTTATGTTCTTGTCTGGCCCAGCTTGGTGGAAAAACACCATTTTAGGTGCTGTCTGGCAAAACAGCCAACAACATGCCTGGAAATCTCCAAAAATCATGAAACTCCATCCTTCCAGGGCACAGAAGTTGTCTGGTTTTGGTTATTTATCAGATTAGTTATTCTGGAATATTTACTTTGGCAGGAACATTTGCATTCTAAAAGAAGTGTCTTTTTCTACTTTATCTAAACACAACCTGAAAAACAATTTCTCTATACCAGCATTGGGCAACTCCTCACCAATGTGGTTACACACCATCATGCATAGTAGTATTTCCTTCTGGAGCTGGATCTTACACTCCAAGATTTCGGGTCTTTGACAGTTCACAGCACCTTCAGTGACATGATTAAGTCTTGTTTACTCTCCTTCATAGAGAGAGGGAGAAATTCGTGCAGCAGCCCAGCGGTTTGCTACAAGAGGACCCAAAAGCACAGAATCATGGAATTATTTAGCTGAAAAAATCTCTGGGATCATCAAGCTCAACCATGCCCCGGCACTGCCAATCCCACCACTAAATGATGTCTCCCAAGTGCCACATCCACACAGCTTTAATTCACTCCAAGGATGGTGAGTCCACCGCTGCCCCGGGCAGCTGTGCCAGGGCTGGACAGTCCTTCTGGGGAAGAAATGTTTCCTAATGTGTTGCCTGAACCTCTCTTGGTTCAACTTGAGGCCATTTCCTCTTGCCCTAAACCATTTTGTTTGGTTTGTGTGACATCTGTTCCTGCAGACACGTCCAAGGCCTGTTCGGGGTCTTGGGGGCGTGGGGGAGGGGTGAGTGAAGAGCAATGATTTCCCCACCCCTCTGAGTTCCTCTGTGCTGTGCCAGGTGATGTCTTGCCCGGTGCCACATGTAAATACAGGCACAAAACAGATGGAGGAGGTTGCCTGCTCTGACTGAGCACAGAGCTGTGTTGTGGTGTCTGTTGCTATAAACACACTGGCGATTTGCACAAGTATGTGACATTGTAAAGGTTCCTGAAAGATTTTATCTGATTGGTTTTGGCTCAAAGCCCTTTATTCACACAGAAATGCCAGGTAGAAAGACAATACATGTGTATCTGTGTGTATCCATGTGTATATTTTCAGCTTCCTAAAGGCCATCAAATTGGGAGTGGGTTTGCTTTACTCAAGAGTTGAAGATAAGGTAACCCAGGAAAAGCCTTTAATCTTAAAAAAATACAAATTATAGATGTTGCTTCTCCCTGTACAGATTATCTGAGTGATCTGTAACAATCTCTTGTACCTCTGAGTTATTTTGACTTTAAAATATCAGTTCATAACAAATCTTGATTTGTCAGAACTGAAGGTTTGTACAAAATAGCTTCAAGGTTACGTAAACAGAGTAGCTGGGAAACAATTAGGTAACACATATTCATCTGGACAGCAAAGATGTTTATATTTTAAAGAAATTTTCCACCTGAATACTGGCCCTCTTTGTTTTGGGAATTGTTGATTCAGTGGGATTGAAATGTTTTGTGTCAGGAAGGCGAGTGCAAATGGCAGAGGAGGGAAGAGAGGAGCTGAGGCAGCAATTACTGAAGATGTGTTTAAAGAGGTTTTTAATGAGAAGGAACTGGGGATGGGTGGGAGCTGGGAAGGACAAGGGATACAAATTAGAGTGTGCTTGGACTGGGGTGAAAAAATTGGAAAAATCAAGCAAAGAAGGTGAATGAAAGCTGCTGAAGGTAAAAGGAAGGTGAGGAGCTGGAAATATCACTTAAAAGGAAAATCCAGGGCAGATATGGGTCAAAAGAATGGAACATGAGAATAAATATGAGGGGGACTGGGAATGAGTTCTGGACTTTGTGCTGGAGGGGGGAAGGGATTAGTTCAGCAGAGGGGTCCTTTGGAGACAGTGGGTGGAAAAGGGACAAGAAAGAGAAAATTTATCTGCAGCAGTGAGGGGAACCCATTCCCTCTGTCCTGGCTGGATTTAGGACCCAACACCTGTGTAAAAGAGAAGGATACAGGGTATCCCTGTGGTTGGGTGTAGAAAGGACAGAGCCACGACACTGGTTGCGTCTGATGGGCTCCCAGAGCTTCCAGAGGAAGAAAGAGGTGGGTGAAAATCAGAAGGAGCAAATTGCTATTTGCAATGTGAGATGGAAGAGGCTAACTGGAAAGAGTAGTTGGAGTTTGGGGTGAGAGAGCTCTGCACTTAAAATTGTTGTGCTGGAAGGAGGGGGCTGGACTGGAGGTGGAAATAGGAGCAGGAGAGAATGTGAGTGTGAGAATACAGAGCCTGTGGTGTGGACAAGGGGGGAAAGGGGAAGGAGAGGGACAAAGAGGAGGACTGTGGTGGGACAAAGCTGGTAAGAGGACACCTGGCAAAATTCTCCATCCTTTGAGGCCCTCTGCAGTAGCCTTCTCTTCCTGAAACAGGAAATCTTACTGCACCAGGGCGTATGGCAGAGCGAGCTGCCCCTCTCCCCAAATGTGAATGTTATCCTGCTAAAGTGACTGGGATCAACAACAGGAGGTGCTTCTCACAGTGCCCCTTCTGAGCCAAGGCTCCAGCTGCTTTCTTTCTTCCTTATTTTTCAGGACATTTTTTTCCCCAGCTGCAAATCTACATTCATTGAATCAATGTCAGCACAGCTTCCTACATGCTTACAGGAGTTGTGTATTCACACTGACCCTAATTCAGCAAAACACTTAAGCCCATGTCTGACTTTGAGCAAGTGAACAGGGCTACTGTGTAATTAAAGCTAACATGACTTGGTGTCTCGTTTATTGAGGGCCTACTCAGCTAATTAGTTAAACCTTCCATGAAAAGTCACCAAGATCCTTAATGAAGCAATGCTCCACAAACAGCTGCTGTGGGACTCTGCCCAGGTCACATTATCTTGTTTGCAGTTTAGATGCCTGAAATATCTTTTTATTTTTTTATGTGTATGGAGTTTAGTGTTCATGAGATAGCCTCCCTCCTTCCTCAGCGAGGTACACTAAAGCCACCAGACATTAATTGGTTTAAATCCACATGGTACCTGCCAGGTAGATGTGGTAAATCACAGTTGTCAGGCAATTAAACACAACCCGTAAATCACATTGGAGCATGTGAACCAAGCATTCAGTGTCAATGCTTTTTAATTAATGTTGTAAAACAATATTTTGGGCTTAGATCGAGTGTACGGGGCGGGTAACATATCAAATTATGGCTAATAAAGTATGAACAGTAGGAATGGCGTTGGGAACCAGTAGCCTCTGTGATCCAAAATACCCCAGTTGCACCCCAACAAGTGGCCCTGCCTTGGAAGGTGGAATGTAATGTTATTGCAGGGGGATTAAGACTGGGCATTAGACTCTTATTGCTCTTGTAATGCTGGATTAATTAACCAGAAAGCAGAATTATCTGCTCCCAGATCCATCACCTGCTTAAACGTACCAGCGGATCATGAGAGATTAGTCTTGGGAGGGAGGGAGGGGGAGAGAGAGNCTCTGTGATTCCAAACAGCAGGGGGATGTGGAGATGCTGGAGCAAGGATTGTCCAGCCTGGAGAAGAACAAGCTCCAGGGAAAACTTAGAGCCCCTTCCAGGGCCTGAAGGGGATCCAAGAGATATGGAGACAGACTTTGGACAAGTGCCTGGAGGGACAGGACAAGGGGGAATGGCTTCACACTGACAGAGGGCAGGGATAGATGGGATACAGGGGAGAAATTCTTCCCTGTGAGGGTGCTAAGGTCCTGGCACAGGATGCCCCGAGAAGTTGTGGCTGCCCCATCTGTGGAAGTGTCCAAGGCCAGGTTGGACAGGGCTTGGAGCAGCCTGGGATAGTGCAAGGTGTCCCTGCCCATGGCAGGGGTGGGACTGGATGAGATTTAAGATCCCTTCTAGAACAAACTGTTCCAGGATTTTGAGTGTGATATAGTGTTCAGAAGGCAAACTCTGGTGCTTTTGCAAATCCTGTGCTGATTTTCCTGCCAGTCTCAGATGGGTCAGTGGCTCGAAGCAACTTTCCTGCAGAATGATGAGGTGACCAACTTGGTTCAGTGGCACTGGAGATACTCCAGGGCCCAGATGGGTGCCCGGTATGCCGAGGGTGAAAATCAAATGTTGAGTGGCACATCCCAAATCCTGCAAACGCCTTTGTGATGTCCTGCCCAGGTTACAGTAAATCCCCTGCTGTGCATAGGGACTTTGGGATGGATTAATGAGTGGAAAACCTTTCCTTAGAGGGTGTTTGCTGGGCCAAACAGCCTGTGACCATATATAGTCTAGACATCCCCCTTGGTACAGGAATGCTGGGAGTCTGGAATAATTGAATTATATTGCATTTGAGAATTATTGAGCAATCAAGATGAAAAAAAAATTGAAATGTCCTTTTTAAAAAAAATGAATGCTCAGTGTTAACAGCCCTGATTTTTCACCAGAAGTTTCCTTTTTCAAGCAGAAATCCTTGTTGATAAGTCAATGCTCTGCTGATAAAGCCATTAGCTATAACTTTCTTAAAAGCCACTGATGTAGATTTCTTAAAAACATTGATGTAGAAAAAGCCTCAAATGTTGAAAAAAGATCCATCTGAGTCTTTCAAAATGCTTAACTTTTATATTATGATCTTCTTTTCCCCACAAAAGGAAAAAACTTCATCTCTAAGAAGTTACTCATTTTCTTCTGTCCACCTCCAAACTCTCCCATGCTTGAAAAACCTGTTTTCTTCCCACAGAGTATTTTAATTCCATCAGGCCATCATTTCCCAAAATAATGAGCATTTCTAGGGCCTGTTAAGCTGGTCTCCTATTAAAATTTACATCTAATTGATTTCCTCATCTCTTATTTCCTCTTCTCACTCAGCCATTTAGTTACCAGAAGTATCCAGATAGTCTTTATAACCCCTTACATACAAATTATCTGTAATTTATTAAGGATTAAGGTTTACCTAAACCCCACTACTTTAGTCACATATCCATTACATCACTCTGAATTTGTCTTAGAAGTACTTTTTAGCTTGCTGAGCTCCCCGTGGGAGGAAGCTTAAGTTCAGACCAAATTTATCGTGTCCTAAATGCCTGGTGGGAAGGAGCGTGTGTCGTCACTCAAGATTTCCTGCAGATCCCTGTGATTTAACAAGGCTTAAAGTCCACCATTAAAAATTCCCAGGAATTTGTTGTGCAAATGAAATCCTGACCCAGTGATGTCTGTAGGTTAATTTTAGTTGGTGACTCAGGAGTGGGTTTTGAGGCAATGCAGGTCCTTTGGAGTCAGGAAGGATTTGATGCTGTTCCAAATTAGAGTGGAGTGTTTTGGAAGGGACATGTCCAGGAATCATGGCTCTGGAGCTCTCCTCTTCCCTCCCTTGCAGAGCTTCGGCCCTCCTGCCCTGCTCCTCACTCTTTTTCCTCTTCTCCCTTTAAATAGTGGCTCTGGGTCATTGGTTTTCACCCTCATTCCTCAGAGCTGCTCGACCAGTCCTCCCACCTGGAAAGCAAGTGGGAACAAAAAGGCTTTGTTTGTTTTCCAGAAGACTGTCAAAGCCTCATGGCATAAACATTAGCCTGAAAGGGAAAAGGACTCTAGAAAAAGAGGCAAATAAATATTTTCTCCTTCCTCTCTTACACCTTTTTTTTGTTCCTTGATGTATTTGTTGTACAAGCCTGATGCTCACTTACTGCTTGTCTTGCCAAGAGGTCTTGAACCATTTTCCTCTTCCCTTGACTTTTTTGTTTGCTTATTCTTTCAGTGCCCTTGGGTGAGGAAAAGGTGAACAATCCTCTGGCTTTTGAAATGCTTCTGCAGGCCAGGTTGGACAGGTCTTGGAGCAATGTGGTCTAGTAGAAGGTGTCCCTGTCCTTGGCAGGGGGTGGAACTGGATGGGCTTTAAGGCCCCTTTCAACCCAAACCACTGTCAGGGGTGTCTGGGGAGGCTGGCCAAGAGCATCTAGGTTTGAAGAGCTTTTCTCCAGGTTCACTGCTCACCTTGATTATGATGCAGCTGGATGTTGTAATTAGGAGATGTCGATTGAGACACATCCTAACATTGAAGAACAGAAAATACAGGACTTGGAGAAATTACTTTCAAGGTGTTTCCTGCATTTCCACTGTTCCTTGTGCTGTTCCAGGCACATTTTCTATTTTTTTTCCATGGGCACAAAAGACTGGAAAATAATTGTGATCAATAGCCGCTTTTCTCCTTTCTTTCTCTCTCCTTCTTGCACATGTGAAGGCTGTCTGCTCCCTTTGCACTCCTCCTCTGAAGAGGTATTTGCTTGTTTGGGTTTGTGCTGTCTCAGCTTGGCACAGAGGGTCTCTAAGGCTTTATGGGTTCCACAAGGAATACTGTAACTCATAGTGCCACTAATGCTCATGTAGCTCCAAGAACTGGGGTAGGAGGAGAACCCCTTTCTGCCACGAGCTGAGCAATGTTGTCACAAGCTATGGCAGCCCCACTGCAGAAATATAGGTGATTCTGTGGCAGAAATGTCATGCTGGAACCTCTATTCTCATTTGTATTCTCCTCCACTTTCCTGCTCTTTTCCTGTCCTTTTTTCTTGTTTGCTCCACATCCCTTGCCAGCAAAGCAACAAAATACATCAGCCCTAGTGGCATTTCCTCTCTCCTCAAGAAGGGATGTTAAACCTCCTGCAACCTGCCAGTTCAACTCAAAGGCAGCAGGACTTGGGGGGTTGCATTTAAACTGCAAGAGGGCAGGGTTAGGTGGGATATGGGGGAGAAATTCTTCCCTGTGAGGGTGGTGAGCCCTGGCACAGACTGCCCAGAGAAGCTTTGGCTGCCCCATCCCTGGAAGTGCCCAAGGCCAGGTTGGACAGGGCTTGGAGCAGCCTGGGATAGTGCAAGGTGTCCCTGCCCAGGGGAGGGGATGAAACTGGATGGGCTTTAACTTTTCTTCCAACCCAAACCATTCTATCATTCTGTGTCACCCCTTCTTAAAAGGGGTGAAATGTTCAACTACAGGTTGGCACTAACCTGTGCAAATCCCCAGGGTGGGTTCAATATCATGACACATACTTTGTCCCGTGAGTCAAAGCAGCAATTTGGGGCTGCTGGATGTTGGGCATGACTCGTCCCCTCTGTGTGTCACACCTCACCTGCTCTTTCCAATTTCCATCTGCCATAGGGCTGGACTAAATACCTCACAGAACTTAATTGTTCTTCCACAGTACCAAATAATTCACATCCCAGGGCTTCATTGTTCCTGTGCACCAATTTCCCCGTTGCACTCCAGGGCTTCCTGTGGATTTTGTGGGCACTGTTCATGGAAACGGAGGAGTGGGGACAGGTAGGGCAAGAGGGAGTGACTTTCCCCCTCTCCCTTCCCACTTTCCAAGTCTTTGTCTCTCCAGGCACACATGTTGGGGCAGTTCACACTGATCTAGGTGAGGAGCTGGCAGAACAGAAGCCCAAATCTCAATTACCTTCCTCCTTGTCCGTTTGCACAGGATCCTTATCTCCCTCTGTGTAACTCTCTGTATTTAATTATATGTAGTGATAATACTTCACACACTAAGTGCATTATTAAGCAATTCCTAAGTTAAGTAACTTTCTGGATCCCAAATTATGATTAGATATTGGCAATCAAGCTGTCTTCCACTCTTCCTCTTGGGCCTGGCCTGCCAAAGACAGGCTTGTTTGGGTAGGTGAGACATGGGACCCATGTGAGAAGGAGAAATTTAGATAAGAGACTGTTCATGGGTAAAAGGTTTAGTTGGCCACACAGGGTTCCATGGAGCTTGTTCAGACATGGATTTGAGGGTTGCTTTGCTGTTCCAGGCTGGCCAGGTGCAGCCAAGCATCCTCCATAAGTGTTACATGTCCTAATGCATCGTTTGAGTTGTGGAGGCCATGAAACTCTTGCTGCTCTTAGGTTTTGTGGTTTCCCATGCGACCTTTGCCATGGCAGGCAGGATGGGAGAGATTTCTGGCAGCCAGGTTGTGGTGCTGGGTTTGATGCAGCTTCACACTCTAAAATTCAGGATCAGTGGAAATTAGTTTCTTCCATTTCTTTGCATAGTTTATGTTGCCTGGTCCTCTGACCATGTCTGTTGAGCTCCTCTGCTCCCTCCCATTATGCAGAATCCTAGAACAATTTGGGTTGGACCTTAAAGATCATCCAGCTCCAATCCCTCTGCTGTGGGCAGGGACTCCTTCCAGAGCAGGTTTCTCCAAGCCTCATCTTACCAGTGCTGGGAAGATGAACTGAAGGTTTTGCAGCTTGGCCTTTAGGCTTTGGCAGCACAGAATGCTTTAGTATTTTTGGGGGCATTTCTACTTGCCTTCCTACTTTATCCCTCCCAAATATAGCAGGGGAGGGATGAGGGCCAGCAGAGTGTGATCAGGCTGGCAGAGGAGCTCCCTGATATCCAGCAGTGGGGCGTGACTGGGTTCCATGGTCAGTGCATCACTTGTGACAGTCTTCCCTCTCTTGCCAACAGCATTCCTGGTGCCATCTTGAGTTATCTCTGTGCAGTTCCCTCATCCAAGTGATCCCCCACCCTGCATGCAGGCATGGGATCACTGTGCTGTAATCACCAAGCAATTACAGAGACTGCTTCTAATTCTGTGAAGGAAAATGCTGTTTGTAAGTGTAATTGAGAGGGTGGCTTTAGAGTTGATGACTCTAAGCTCATGCTTTAGATGTATTGTGTTTCACCTCTTTCAAAGCATTTAAGAGCTTACCAGAAAAACAAATGTCATTGCTCATACTGTGAAGTGCCTATAATGCAACTTGCTGTGTCAGTTCCTTCCCTCCAAGACACAGTGGAAACAGATTTGTTTTGCTTTCCAGGCCCTCCAGAGGCCACAGCTGTCCCCACCTTCAGTGTTCATGCATGTATGTGTGTATTTGTGTATGTGTGTAAGGTGCGCGTGTCCATGTGCCTGCTAAGAGCACATTCATCCACTCTCCAGGTATTCCTGGTGAAACAAATTTTTAGTCTTAGCTGTTTGTAGGAAATCTTAAACCTTAATCTTAATCTAAAATCTTAACTTTGTTATATATGTGCCTTTATGATTTGCACAAGGACAGACTGGCTCAGTGCAGCTGAACAGTCTGGAGAGCAGGTTTTTTCCCCTCATCTTGCTATGCAGTGATGATTAGCTCAGTCCTGATATTTGCACTTGAATGTATGGGAGCAGTTTAGGTAACCCCCAACATCCAGAGCTTTCTGCCCTCTATTGAACCATTGTCACATCTGACTGTAAAAAAAACAGTAAGAGATTCTGAAAGAATGTGGGCCTAAGTTAGATATTGGGAACAAATTCTTCCCTGTGAGGGGGGAGTGAGGACCTGGCACAGAGAAGCTGTGGCTGCCCCATCCCTGGAAGTGTCCAAGACCAGGTTGGCCCTGGAGCAACCTGGTCTAGTGGAAGGTGTCTCTGCCCATGACAGGGAGTAGGACTGGATGAGCTTTAAGATCTCGTCCAACCCATACCACTCCAGGATTCTGTGTACTGTGGCTGTCCAGACTTTAGGGACCTATATAAATGACTTACGGTGTCTGCAGCTTGCAAGTATTAAACAGGGATTTAGGGACAAAATGGCCAAACCCCTAAAATTTGATGCTGAATTTGCTGCTTGAAGATAATTTACAGATTTAGAAGTGAAGACGTCTCTGGCAGAGATCAGTGATGTCCCTGGTGAGGCATGTCTTGCTCGCTTGAGGATTAATTTTAAAATGGGAGAGCCGTGGTCTGGCCACGTGTTCATCCCAGAGTCAAGACCAGGTCCTGTCACACACCTGAGCTCCGTGCTCCCAGCGCTCCGTGCCCCAGCACCGCTCTCTCTGCTCCATGTCCTCGCACAGCTCCCTCGTTACCTCCGTTAAGGAAGGAGCAGTTTGCTGATCATCAGGTTTCGCACCCCACTTCCCTTTGGGAGGACATTTGTGAAACAGCAGGGAAGGTGAGAAGATAGAGGTCAAAGAGCTGCTCTGATGCTCCCCGGAGTACCAACAATAATGCACTTTCTGCCTTAATACCTTGCATTTTGTGAGCGCATTTTGTTGTGCCTCTCACAGCATTCTGAAAACGTTATTTAATTACAGTCTCATTACATCTCTGTTAGATCCATTCATTTATAGATGAAGAACTTTCCATCCCCAAGCACTCTGGAATCTGTTAATCACCTGAAGGCAAACAGCAGGCCTGGAGAGACGAGCTTTGCCATGAAAATGCTGGGAATAAACTTAAAGATGTTCTTGTGAGCAAGGCTCTGGGTTAGGAATTCAGTTGGGGTTTGATTTCTGCTTCTGCAAACCATGTCACTTGAATCCTGCCGTGGTATAAATGAACATGCTTTTTTTGGAGAGGATGATGGTGCTCTGTCCCGTCCGCTGTCCAAAGTGCTGTGATGTGCTCTCCTAATGTGCTGTGGCACAAATTAAAAGAGATTCATTTAGACCACAGCTGGGACAGTAACTTCCCAGACAACAGGTTCATGCTTGGCATGATAGTCTGTGTGAAAACATCCTTTTTTCTCTCCATCTCTTGTTTTGCTCTTTGCACTGAAAGGTCTTTGGGTTAAGAAGACATTCCTTATTCTGTGCTTGCACAACATGGAAAATAGTTTTGGGGTTGTTTCTCCATGGCAGCCTTTGCTGCTCTAATCTTTCAGCTTTGAGCACTGAAGGTGCAGAATACCAGTTGGAGAAGTTTTGGTTTATGGGGAACAGTGAGGCAGGCAGAGGTAACAGCAGGATTATCTGGGTTGACTTTGTCATCTCCTTGCCACATGAGTTTTAATTCCCACCTCAGCAGGGTTTGTTGAGCTGCACAGCGCAGCTGCATTGGCAAAGTACCCCCCAGCTGTCAGACTGGGCATCACTACTGAATTTGGGGACAGGTTTAGCACCCTTGGCTTTCCCACAGTACCCTGGTTGTGCTGGAAGTTAGCTCACCTGGTATTACCCAGATCCCCTCACTGCCCAAGAGGTTGGATCATTACATGGACATATTTCTCCGGGCTCTGGAAAAGTTCCTGGAGAGAAAGTGAGCTAGGAGATGTCTGGATAAAGCCAGCAGCACATCTGGGAGCAGGTTTCCAGCCAGGCAGGGTGGTACCGAGGGTTGTGGCAAGGACTGGGCAGAGCTGAGGGTCTGGCTGTGCCCTCACCACTCTCACTTTCAGCCTGGTTCTCCTTCAGCAGCTACAGGCCTCAATGCAGACACCCTGAGAGGCACCACAGAGGGGCAATTAGCTCCCATGAAATTTTCCACCATTAGGAACAATGGCTGGCTTAGTTCTCATCTGATTGAATTAATAATATTCTAACAAGTGACGTTTTTTTCCTTTTAAATTCTCTCATTTGGAAGGAATTGCTTGTCATAAATTACACTTATAAAAATTAGGCTGGTGTTTTGTATTGTTTACAACAAGCACTTCAGGGTTATGGATGTTACTCATTGATTTATAATGTTTAATTCTTCTCCTTTCTTTCCCTCTCCTTCAAACTGTTCATAAATCAAGCAGCCCTGTCAAACCTGTGTCAACATTTCACTCAGCCTGCAAGTTGCAGGCAAGTTGGGACAGTGGATCTTACAGAGAAGGTTGACTCTTCTCCTTCACTGTATCTCCCATTTTGATGAAACAATAAAAAGGTGAGGCTGGCACTTGTCAGTTATTTCTGAGTCACTTTTCATTAAGCCTTTTTCAAACACTCCAGAGAACAATGTTGGAGGCAAGTGATCCAAACAACTCATGTTCCCGCTTGTGCACTTGAGGGTTAGGGCAGGAGCTGCTGTGGAATTACACTGGGAGGCTCAACAGGTGTCTGATAGTCCTGGATCCAGATCCAGATGATGTCAGACAGCCTTATCCTGGCAGCCTTCTCTTCCCCATCAACCTGGGGTCACCATTTCAAAAGCCTGGAGAGGGGATTGGATTTTTTTAAAGGGTTCTCCAAGAACTGATGGGACTTCCAGGAGTGTCCATAGTTGGGTAGAGTCCCTGGGGATTTGCAGGTGACCCAGAGCTGGTACCTGGGTAAACCCTGAGAGAAGGAGAATTTAAGGGGTTTCAGTGACCAACACAGAATCCTAGATTGCAGTGAGTGGGAAGGGACCTCAAAGAGAATCTAATTCCAACCCCCAGAACTGTGGTTCCAGCATGAGGGTTTCAATATTGTGCAAGTGATCTGCGGTGTAAGGTACTGGCATTTGAGGGAAATTAATGGGAGTTAGGGATGGAAGGTCCTCTGAGAGCCTCTAGCAGCAGCTTGCTTAGTCATAGGATAAATGAACTCCTTTGGAAAACTGGGAAGAAAACCTTCCTTTCCCCAAACATGCTGCTAAGAAACAGCAGAGATCTGGCAAAGAATATCCAAAGATGTGGGTGCGTTGTAAAATTCCCTGAATCAGGTCAAAACTGAGCATGTTCAGCCCTCTCCTCAGGTCAAATATCAGGGAGCTTCTGCGCCCTCTACATTGAACTGTGATCGTGAGAATTCCCAGCATCTGACCTCCAAAAGTCAAAAGGTTGGTAGTGATGCTCCACAAAATACATCCTGCAGGACGGACACAGATGTTTCTACTGGGACTGAATGTAAAATGAACTATCATATCAGCAGGGATGGTTGTCCCCTGTTTCTCCCGCCCATCTGCTCTGTACCCACGTCATCATCCATGCTTTGGGAGGAGCAAGGCGTCACATCAAGCCCAAAGTGCCTGATGGATGCTGGTGCATGTATGTGGATATCTGGGATAATTCCTGCCCACACCATGCCTACACCAGGTGATTTAGCCAGCCGGCCCCTTTGCTAAACAGTAGGACTCACCCAGTTGTAATAACAAAAGTAAATAAATACATTTTAATGATCCAATGGTGGTAATTAACAATGCTGAAATACAGATGTCTCCCCGAAGAGCTCACGAGGCGGCCAATTGCATAAGCTGCCCCATTATGTGGATATGAGTTGATTATTAAAAGAAAACATTTAGCTAATTCAGAACAGGATATTCATCTGCTATTACATAATGGTAATAAGCAACTGGATCCAGGCAGAAATAGTCTTCCAGCCCTTACCGAATGCCAAATGAAGTGCATTTATGGCCTCCACTGTGAAATAGTCCTCCTTGTTTTTCCAAGAAGAGGAGAGATCTTTCAAGAGATAATAAATAGACTCTGGTTGCTTTAACATGAAGCAAGATGAGTCCCCGGGATTAGTTTGGATTAGTCTGTTGCCAGTGGCATGGAGCTTTGGCACTTGGCCATTTATTCACCTAGAAGACGTAGAGCTAATTGGAAAAGCACCTGTGAGGAGATGGAGCTCACCACCTGTACTTTGCTGCAAAAAAAATAAGCCTGCATAATTGACTACATTACCTATTAATGTTATGAAATCACCCCGAGGCATTTTCAGTATTATTATTATTATAATTATTATTATTTATTATTTGTTTATTATTATTATTATTATCATCTCCTCTCCCCCCTCTTCTTCCTGAAACTTATATGAATCAAACTTTGGTCTCTTGCTGCTTCCTTGGAAGCCCCAGGATTGTGCCGCTGTATCAAGACCGGGACTGCCCTGATGGACTTGCTCTTCCCTGCAGGGGAATCCTAGGAAATTAATCCTTCTTGATAGGGAAACAAAAAAGTCTGACATTTAATTCCTTTTTGTCATGGGACACAGCGTCCTCCCAGTCTCTACCTTTATCCCCAAAAAAACGTCTGGTGGGAGTCTTCTGAGTGCCCTAATGGTGGCTGGGATAACCCAGAGCCTCATGATGATAAAATAACCTCTTGTTGGCTTTTTTGTTGACCCTAGCCAGCAGCACAGAGTGAACTTTGCCCGACACCTGCTGGCAGAAGCTGTTGGGAGCTTGCTGTGGTTGGCTGGTTTGGGGGTAGGCAGGTTTCCTGCCTCGCAGTGAACACATTGGAAAACAGATTGGTCACATGTAGGAGAACCTGGTGCTATAAATTGCAAAATCTGAGTGTAACAGAGGGTGACAGGCAGGGGGTCACAGGGACTTCGATGCTTAGGACAACCCTGCTCCTGGCAGTGCATTAAAAAACCTCTGATTTTAGTGTGCATTAAGGAAAACCCCTGTTGCTGCATAACTGCTAGGGAAGTGAAGACAGAACTGGGAAGACCCACAGAGAAGAGCCATCAGAAAATCCTCCTGTTTTATCTTTACCACCTCCTGGAAACTTTGCCACAAAGTTGAGTCACAGGCTCAAATCAAACCATCTCAGTGTGTCTACAAAAAAAGCCCCAAAACAGATGAAGAGTTTCAGGGCATTTCCTTGGCTTTTACACATGCTGATTGGATAGGAAGGAAACATTAAGTTCCTGTGGTCAGAGACACCATGCAAAAATGAGGGCCTGGTTTCCAAAAATTCAGAAGCCATGTTTGTTCCCAAGTTAGCCAAAGTGTTTAGCTTTGCTCCAATCATGAAACCTTCATCCTCATGGGCTTCAATTTGCCTGAGTAAATCCAGCTTTTCTTTTTCATTTCACATCAGAGGGAGGAAAGTGCCCAATTATTGTCCCTGGTTGTTAATTGCTGCGGCTCTGTATCGATAATTACTGATGTTACTGCACAAATTATTGTGTAACTTTTGGCCTAAAATAATCAGTGTCAGTGGGAGGATTGTTTTAAGCCCTTTCAGGCAGTGAAAGACAGTAAGACAGAGGAGCCTCCTGCTCATGGCATGGAACATATAGGCAGGCCCAAGGATGGTGAGTTTGGCATGTGAGAGAGGATGCAGAGTGGAATTTTGGGTTGAAAACATAGCAAACAGGTCTCTGCAGACATCTGAGCTTTTTGAAGCACTGAACTTGTTGAAGTAGCTACAGTGGGTGCCCAAAGAAGGAAATCTGAATTTTTTCCTCTCTTGCATTAGGAAAAGAAAGGTTTTCTGCAAATGAATTATTTACTATGAACAGGTTAGCCCTGGCTGTGGAACCTAGTTGATGTAATCTTGTCCCATGGGAAGGGATCAGACAAAGTCCCACCTGTTGACTCACTGGTTAGACCAAGAGATGACCTTAGTGCAGCTCTTTGAAGCTCAGGGAAGAGCTCCAGTGGGGTAGATCCTCCAAATCCACCAGGCACCTGAATAAAAGGGTTATTGCCACATAGCCTGAGAAGCCCTAATGCGTGAGGGGTCCTCTGAGATGAATGGTGCCTGGGTGTGCTTGCTGGGGGTCTGTAGGAGATTGCTGTTTCCCTCAGTCTTGTGCCCACCCACTGGCTTGGCTCTTCTGCTTGCTCTCCTCTGGACAGGGCCATTCCTGAAATGCTTGGAGGTTCCCTTCTCCCCAGGCATGTGTCCACGTGGCAAACTCCAGTTTGGACCTGGATTAAAACATACGCTGCTTCTCATGGCCCTCCAAGTTTGCATTTTGTGGATTGCAGCTAGATATAGTACACAAGGACACCAACAGGATCCCCAGGGGATCCCCAGGATCCTGCCTTGCACAGCTAATCCTATCTCAGATATGTGGGCAGGACTCAGAATCCCAGAATGGTTTGAGTTGGAAGGGACCTTAGAGATCATCCAGTTCCACCCCCTCCCTGGGGCAGGGACACCTTGCACTATCCCAGGTTGCTCCAATCCCTGTCCAGCCTGATCTTGGACACTTCCAGGGATGGGACTGCCACAGCTTCTCTGGGCAACCTCTGAACCACAACACAAGGTGCTCAGCATAGGTCTGTAGAAGGCACCAGTGGCATCTCAAGGTACATCCAGGCAGGAAATCAGAGGTGATTAAGCTTTAGCAATGCTGAATTACCAAGGTCAGTCTGAAGAAGACTGCAGAGAGATCTTAGAGCCCTTTCCAGTGCCTGAAAGGGATCCAAGAGAGATGGAGAGGGACTTGGGACAAGGGCCTGGAGTGACAAGACAAGGGGGAATGGCTTTCCACTGACAAAGGGTGGGAATAGATGGGATATTGAGAAGGAATTCCTCCCTGTGAGGGTGGGGTGGCCCTGGCACAGGTCTCCCAGAGAATCTGTGGCTTCCCCATCCCTGGAAGCATCCAAGGCCAAGTTGGATGGGGTTTGGAGCAACATGATCTTGTGGAAGGTGTCCCTGCCCATGACAGTGAGTCGAAACAAGACAATCTTTAAGGTCCCTTCCAACCCAAACCATTCTGGGATTCCAGGATTACCAGCAGGAAGGTGGCTGCAGCGAATCCATTTAATCCAGTGTTTGCATCCCATTTCTGGGACAGTGAGGTGCTCATGACCAGTGTCCACCTTGCAGCTGACCTGCTAAGTTGCCATGGCTCTTCTCCATCTCTGATAGTTGGATCTCACCTGCCTCTTGGAGCAGATCCACAGCTACCAGGAACTGGCTTAGACACACACAGAAGTTCAGCACTTCATACCAGGGAGAGTAGAACCGAGCACTGTGGGCTAAATATTCCATAACTCAATCCCTTCCCATTATTGTGCTAGTTTTTTTTCTTCCTGGAGCTCTTAAGTATATTTGCTCTCGTTATTTTAATTGACCTCTGAAAAAAGAACAGTATCAAAACAGGAGCTCAGATTACTGAAATGATTTACCATGTTATGTGCAATGAGTGATTATTTTATATGTAGAGAGATATAGGCATGTATAAACTCTTTTTTTTCCTGCAAAGGGAGCAGTTCAATAAATAATTAATGTTTCCCAATCCTGTAGCTGTTTTTCTTGCTGTAAAAAATTAATTGGTTTTCCATCATCTGTTTCCCTCTGACCTGGAGGTATCTGGCATGGCGGCCATGCCCCTGCTTAAACATGCTCCTTGTAATCTTTGTCATGCCCATGGTGCAGAATCTGGGGGATAAACAAACTAATCAGAGATATTCAAGGCACCTCCAGGAAGATTTAGTCATTGTAACACTTTGCGCTTATGCGGCATCCATCCGTCTGGGAATAATTAAGCCTCTCAACCCCTGATGAGGTAAATGCTGTGCTCACTGCTGTGGCGGCTGGTAAACAGAGTCACAGAGAGGTTACATGGCTTGCCCCAGACCACACAGAAAGGCAAAATGATTCTGAGGTAGAAAATGCTTTTGTACCACCAGTTTACAAAAAGTAACTGAAATATGGAGGTGGATGAGGTGAAATGATTAAGAGATCCCAGACAAGCCTGCAATGAATTAAGGACTAGCTTCTGCTCTCTTGGCTGGTCATGCACCCATGACCTGACCCACTGCCTCCTCTCCTTCAGTGGGAAGCAACCAGGGAGGATATGTGGGCTCTGTGGGAGTGCAGGCCCTGACCCTCTTCCCAGGGGTTATCAGGGTCAGTGTGCTCATGTCACACAACAAGCTTTTGCTTGAACCTGGGGTCTATTTGGGCTTCACATTTGGAACCCATTGCTGCTGAATTCTCCCACTCTTAGCCCCAGTCCTGCACCACAGCAACTTATGCCAGACCCAGCAGCAGTGAGGAGCTCTGGCAGGAAGGTGGCATTTACTTATCATTTACTTTACATTTCATTTAACTTTTTAGAGAAAAAGGTATTTTGCGAGGAAAAAGGACTTGTTCTTACTGCCTGTCAACTTTTTTTCAATGCTTCAGGGCTGCTTTGGTCCCAGACTGCTCCCCAAAGCATCTCTGGTCCCTGCTCTTCCTTTGTAAACACTGTCATCCTTTTGATCTTCTATACACTTCAACTTTCAACCCTTTTTGACCCAAATTTTGCAGGTTGGTGAGGGAAATGGGAAGCCCTTAAGGTCTCTCAGTGCTGCCTCTGACAGCCCTCAAGTGTTTGCTGCAGGGTGACTTTTGCATGCAGAGATGTGTTTTCTCCTGACTTACTTTTCCTCTCGGCCATGGGCATATGCTGAGCATCCCCTTCACCAGGTGGCATTCATAAATCATCCCTGAGTGCTCCTGCCCCTCTCCCTACAGCAATGCTTTGCCTGAAGCCTTTGCCTTCCCCTGGAGCATCCTCTGGATGCAGGTGCTGAGAAGGAGGAGGAGGGGAGTTATAAAATTTAAAAGATACTACCCCCATTTAACAGGAAAAATTATGGAATTGCAGGGAGAAACTAAGTGCTGGAAAGCTGGAAAATATGGCATTTGCACCTAATAATTCATGTCCTGACTGTTTTTCATCAGCTGCAGAGAGTTAGTCTTGGGGTCCAGTGTCTCCGATGCCATAGCCATCTCCATCTCCTGTGTCTTTAAGTGGTGGCTGAAACTGCCATCACTACTGTTGCTTTACCAGTGTCATGGAACTTAAAAATGGCATAAAAGGTGCTATTTCAGGCTCCTGTGGTCTTGCATTAGTTGGTGCTGTCACTCCCATTTCTAATGGGAGACCAGAGGACTGAGCTTGCTGATGTGCCTGGGCTGAGGAAAGCAGCTTGCTGTGCTTTGCCAGGGGGATTCACTGGTTGGTTGTGCATGGATTGAGCCCAAAAGAGTTAATTGATGAGGAAACAAGAGCCAGTTCAGCCTAGGGGAGTCAGCAAGTACAAGCATTTTCCTAATATGAAGCTTTGTTTAATTACATCTGATGAAGGTTTCAGTGGGAGCCATGCTGCCATTGCATTTTCTGGAGCAAATTCCTTCCCTTTGATTTGTAATCTGCTCACATCCCTACCAGCCAATCTTGTACAAACAGCCCCATGGGCTATAAAATCAACTGGAAAATGTGGGCTCACATGGCACAGCTCAAGTCTGAGCTGAAAGGGCAAGACAGGGAGGGCAGAGAGGTTACAAGGTGAAGATTTGTGCTCCAAGCTGTCTCTGCATGTGTCCAGACTGAACCCTCACAGATATCTGGGGATCAGGTCTAAAGCCCAGCACTCCTGAGACCCACAAATTCATCCAGATGGTCCCAGTGTCCCCCAGCCCCACAGGAATCACAGAGTGGCCCAGTCCGGGCACTAAGCATTGAAGAGGCTTTGTGTCACCCCACACAGCAAACTTTCATCAGCTTCATCCCTAAAGCAGAGCTTCTGCTTGAGACATCTCTGAAAAGCTGAATCAGGAGGGGCTGAGGCTGGTTCAGAGCACAGATATGGTGGCAGAAACACAAACTGGTTTGTGTTGGAAGGGACCTTAAAGCTCATCACATTCCAACTCTGTCATGGGCAGGGACACCTTCCACTAGCCCAGGTTGCTCCCAGACCCTTCCAACTTGGCCTTGGATGCTTCCAGGGATGGGGCAGCCACACCTTCTCTGGGCAGCCTGTGCCAGGGCCACCCCACCCTCACAGGGAGGAATTCCTTCCCAATATCCCACCTACCCCTGCCCTCTGCCAGTGAGAAGCCATTCCCCCTTGTCCTGGCACTCCCCCCCCCGTCTAAAGTCCCTCTCCAGCTCTCCTGGATCCCCTTTAGGTACTGGAAAGGGCTCTAAGATCTCCTTAGAGAGAGCCTTCTCTTCTCCACCTGAACACCCCCAGCTCTCCCGGCCTGCCTCCAGCCCTTGGAGCATCTCCATGGCCTCCTCTGGACTCTCTCCAACAGATCGAGGTCCTTTCCATGCTGGGACCCCAGAGCTGGAGTCAGCTCTGCAGGTGGGGTCTCATAAGGGCAACAGAGTAGGAGGGAAGCCTCTGTCACACAGGATGAATTCCAGCACAGCCCTCATCCTGGAGCAGGAACGTTAGGGAGATGGATGCCCTTTTCCAGAGCAAAGAGGGCAAAAGCAGTAACAGTACTGGGCATCTGGGATGGGCCACTCCCCTCCTACAAACAGGGCACTCAGACAACAGAGAAGCAGGTTTGGGCCAGCAGGTTATAAACAATGGAGTTGCTTGGACCACCAGTTTGTAGGTATTTCTTGGCCAGTACAGGTCAGACAAACTGAAAGTTTTAAACTCAAAAGTGCACAGATTATTTTTCCCTAACTCCATCGACCCTCCCCAAATCACAGATGAGTTTGCAATCCAGAGAGCAGGGAGTGGTTAATATGGTCACATGGTTTTATGGCCAGAAGCTGTACGAAGCTGAGCAACACAGAGTCCCCAGGCAGGTGCAAGGGAGAGCTGCTTTATTGCAAAAAACAGGCCTTTTTAAGCAGTTAGCCTGTTATCAGTTACATTCCATTTAAGTATAACAAACACAATTCAACCAGCCACCATAAACCACAATGGGAGCATGTAATGGTTATATAACTTGTTTTTCTACCTCCAATTCAGCTGAGTAGTTTTCCCACAGTCCTTTTCTGCTTAGCCAAAGTAGTAGGCCTGAGCCATAATTTTACAAGGGTAACATGGCCCTTATTTTATAAGGTTTTACCTGTATGCAGCAAGAAGCAAATGTAATTGGCGTCAACACCTTCTTGCTAAGCTCAGAACCAGCAAGGAAAAGTATGAATTCCTACATTAAGGCAAAAGCTTTGAATTAATCTATAGTAGCTCTCTTCTATTTGAAGAGAAAATTTTTCTGGAAACTGGCAGAAGTACCTTGTGCTACATGAGCTCTTGATTACTGAATTACTTTGTCTTTTACTACTTACATCTTACAGCTATTCCTGCTTCAGTTTTTTTGTCCTCAAGGGACTCAGATCATGAAGCTGCATGTCATGAAGCATGAAGAGAGCAGCATTTGCTAGTAGGAGCTGAGATCACAGCATCATTCCCCATGGGAAAACACATCTAGGAAACTTCATCCAGACACAGAATTCATAGAATCATCCCAGATATATTTATATGTTAAAACATAGCAGAAATGACATATGCTCACATAAATAATTGCATTCTCTCATTACTCATGCTTTGCCTCTGGATTTTTTTCACCTTTTATTGCTGTTTTACAATAGTAGCAGAGTAGTAGTAGTAAATCTACAGCACCTCTTTCAAATTACACCTAGATTTAATTATTGCCCTTCTTCGTGTCTCCATCCTAATGAGGTCTTCAGATTGTGACAGTTGATGATGAGGTGGCTGGAGATGTGTTATCTGCTCTTCACCTGAACAAGAGCCATTCAAGCCAGAGACCAGAGAGGCCCCTTGACAGGGTGCAGCCTTGCTCTCTCAGTCTTGCACACAAAAACAATACACATTGTGAAACACCTGTTGGAAAGGCAGGTAAAAAATTTAAACAGCCACGGGGCACCCAGGTTGGTGGATGGGTTCCAGAAACATTAGGTCATAGATTAATTTTTTTTTCCCCTCTCTCCCTAAATATACTCTGGCACTTTTCCAGCAATTATCAAAAGTCACTTTTGGTGTCTTCTACAGCACAGTCCTTCAGATTCTCTTCCATTTGCTTTGTTCTCATCAGATTTCAAAGCTTTTCTTTCTTTCTTTATTTTTCTTTAAGGTGGAATGGCTGTAGAGGCAGGGTCACCTATTTCCCTCCAGACTCCCTCAGCCTAAGCCCAAACGAGCACCCCTAAGATCAGTACATTTCTACCAGAACAAATTGTCCTTTCTGGAAGTGGGATACATACCTTGCTGTGCTTGCTTGGCTCATGCTTTCGCCTTTGCCATTTGGGACTTGTTTTCTGTTGACATCCCAAAGGCTGAATAGCAAGAGGGAAGGAACTTGCTCCATTTAAATAATTATTCCCTTGGAAAAGCCCAGACCCGATTAACAGTTATTACAACAAAACTGTGGAATTCACCCATGGTGCTTTACCGCACTGAGCAAAATCTTTCGCAAATGCAGAGCAATGAGATTCCTTTCAGCCCAAATGGTGTTGGTAAAGTGCTGCCTGAGCTAGGAGTTGTGCCGAGCTTTATAATGCACCTCCAGTCTGGAAAGTGGGGGAAGTGAAGTGGTTTGACAAGGACTATGGGAATCAGTGTCAGAATTCAGGGGAAATCCACCAGTAATAGAGTTGGCAATGATCTCAGAGTTCACTTTGGGTAGCACCGCAGAGTCAACAGTCTTGTGCTGGTGTGTAGGAACAACAGTCTCATTTGTGGCTGCTCATAATCGTTCTATCCCTAATAGCAGGGTGACATCATCCAGCTCGAGTAAGGAATCACATTCACAGACCAAATACATCACTGGGTGTTCAGTTTCAGAACTTATTCTAAAGTCCAGTGAAGATTTGGGGTCAGAGGCAACATAACCATCCTAGTTCTTATTTCTCAGCAACATTCCTGCTGCGTTTTCCTACTATAATGACAGATCAAAGGAAAGAGGAGGGTTGGTCTTATAATATCTGCCATTGACTTACCATTGCAAGATCTGCAGACCAGTTAAGAACATGTCCAGCTATAAATATCCACTTCAGTCCCAATATTGATGGGGGCAACAGTCCCAGTACTGTGGCCAAAGGATTTCTCGCCAATTTATGAAGCAGAGATGGAGAGCAGCCTTGAAACACCACCCAACCTACCTGCCCCATGTTTGACACTTTTATCTATCCTATCCTTAAAACCCATTAATTGTTCAAATTCCATATTTCCAAATATCTTCTGTTTCTTTATTATACTTAGATGTTTCTCAAAGTTCAGTTTGAACCCCTTTGTTCCATTTTCACTTAACTTCTATTGACTCTCAATAAGTTGAGTAAGAAATAATTTCATTACCTCACTTAAATATTTTTGCATGGCTTTAGTTAGCCCTCCCTCTCCAGCACCCTTTTCTCAGCTGAGCAACGCCATCTTACTCACGAAGAGATGTAATCTCTGATCATCTGAAAATTCTTCAGATGTTATGTTTTCTGACTGCTCATCAATACTGTGTTGCACAAGACACACAGATGATTGTCCTCAATCCACACACTGAAATTCATTTAAATCTAAGTAGATAATTGAGGCTTGTTGGATCAGTATCAGGCAATGATCTAATATACTGACTAGAGAGCTCTGTCTGGGTAGTAATGGGTTAGTTATCAATACATGCAGGAATGACAGGGCAGCTGTGGCTAGATCCAACCTGGGCTTACACTATCTTATCCAGATCATCCACACTGGTGATTTGGGTTCCCTCTGAGTCCACAAGGACTTGCCCAGGGATAGGACTAAACCAAAACCTGGTAGCCACCAAAAAAAGACTTCTGATGTCAAAGATGATCAAGGGCAGTTTGAATTACTTCCCGTCCATCTGCTGGCTACAAAGAGAGCCCAAGTCCTGAGGTTAAGCAGGATGGCATGAACCTGGCAAGAACCATGGGATTTGGGAGTCCTTTCAACCTAGCAAAAATCTTCCCCAAAAGTCCTTGCTCCTTTCATCCTTAATCTTGGGCTGAGTAAAGTTCATTAAGAAGCTTTGCAAAAAAAGTTGTGTTGCATGCTTAAAACATCAAATCCAGGAGCTCAAAAGCCACAGGGTATCTTCTGCCACCTTAAGTAGCTGGTGAGACATGGGAATCTGAACACAACCCAAATAGCCTGAGATACACATGATGTGGATTTAAGAGAAGGAAAAAAAATAAATTAGCACACAAAATATTAAGTCATTCATACTTTCTGCAATTAATTTATCTGTCATCAATAGACTCATAAACTATTTAACTTCATGACAGCTTGGAAAGAGAAGATGCCAACTTTTCCTGCAGGTGTGCATCTGTTTGGGAAGATACCAGCAATTGTACGTGCAGGGAGAGAGGATGATAGGAAAGAGACAGAGCAGTTGTGAAATAAGATGAGAGTGAAAGGCTTGACAAAAATGCTGGCTTGTTGCATTTGTCCTCCTTCTAGATGGGAAGAAAGGCTTTGCAACGCTCTGGCTTCGAGCTCTGTTACCAAAAGTAGGTTGAGACCCCCTTACTGTACATTTTTATTGATCTGGCTTCAGGAAATGAACACATAAAAAAGAGAAATGATTCAGCACATTTCCTATATTCAATGTGATACTTCAAACATTTATTGAGGGATAGACACCAGGTGCTTGCACACTGCTGTGGTGGAAAATCTGACTAATTTCATAGGATATGAAACCATTCTGGGCTTTGCATAATTGCTCTTCAGAGCTTTTTCCTTGGCACCTGTAAGGGATATCTCCATGCTGGCCCTGTTTAATGGCCATGAACTACAAGGCTTTGGGACTTCGGAGATTGGTAAAATTATCCAAGTCAAAGCAGATTTGATGGGTCCTTTTTAAAGTCAAGCAGGAGTGAGTGAAAAGGGTGTTAAAAAATACTAGATAGTATTGTGACTGCGGCCCCTGTGTCCTACTGGGCTGAAAACATACAATAATTCCAGAATATCAGCCATTTTAGCTGATTTCCAGGGTTTTCTCTGAGCCAGGGCAGCATGGCTTTGAGGGTATGGGACATGAACATGGTCAATGGTCCTTGGTGTTTCCAAGTACCTCCAGGTGAAACCCCTCTGTGGCAAGAGCTACTAAAATGTGAGTCATCTACAGGCTGCCTTTCCTGCAAGAGCTGGAAAAAAACTGGTAGGCAGGCAGTTTCATTCCTTTCCAGAGTGAAAATTCCCCAGATAGGTGAGAGAGGAGACCTCTGGAGCTGGAAGGGGAACATGAGTCTGCTCCTTTCCCTGCTTGTGCTTGACTGGAATTTCTGTTTTCCAGATCTCAGTAAGCTGAAAGTACCTATAAGGGTAATTGATGGGCTTTAAGAGCTATCTTGGGACAAAAGTTTCTTTACCTCCTTTTCTCCTTTTATTGAAGTTAATTAACTTTATTAATCAGAAAGGTTCAGGTCCCCACACTGGGTTCATGTACTTCCCTCATTCCCCGGAGGCAAATTGTGGGGTTGTGGCAATTTTTCCTCTCTGGCAATTTTGGTGGCATAAAGTTCCAGATAAACACCTGCTGATTTTTTTCCATACTTTTTTTTTTTTTTTTTAAACCAAAACTGGTGTTTGGATTAATCTGATGCTCAAAAGATTAAAACAGTTCTTCTTTCAAATGGTGAAAAGCCGTTCTTTGCTCACTTGGTGCAAAAGGGGGAAAAAGCAAAGCTATTACAGCCACAGAAAGGTGTAACTGGGGTGGAAACGTGGAAAAGTCCTGATTTAAAAGCACTTTCAAGAAGAAAAGTGGATAATGAGTCTCAAGGGCCAAGGAAAAACTAGTAATGAGTAGTGTCCTGGCTGTCTTTTGGCAGAAGATGAAAGGGGGAGATGAGAGAGGACGCTGCTGGGGTTTGGGTACCAGAATGGGGAGACAGGAAAAATCCACAGTGAGAAATAAACAAATTAAGATTTGGGCTTATGAAGGAATGAGGATGCTTCACGTCTACTGAAGCGCAAGCAAAGCTGAGGGTGTTTTAAAGTGAAACCTTCAAATTATTTCAGTCTGCATGGCCGTTTGAGAGGGGCCTGAATTGACAGGACAAGGTGGAATGGTTTTAAACCAAAGAGCATAAGTTTAGGTTGAATATGAGAAAGAAATTCTTCCCTTTGAGGGTGCTGACACCCTCTCTGGGCACAGCTTGCCCACAGAAGTTGTGGCTGCTCCATCTGTGGAAGTGTCCAAGGCCAGGTTGGACAGGGCTTGGAGAGACCTGGGCTAGTGGAAGGTAACCCTGACACAGTCCCTTCCAACCCAAACCATTCCACAGACCTTCCCCATTTGTATCAGCCATAGAAATCTGCTGGGAATCACTGCTTCCTTCAGTCCCCTCAGCTCTAATGGCACATCCCACCCTCATAAAGAATTTCAATAAAAATGTGGGGAAAGGGGGAAAAGTGAAGAACCAACACAAGGAATTTTGCTCCACAAATAGGGAATCTTGAACATGTGGCTGGCATGTTGCTGCAGACAGCTTAAGCCTAGAGAAAATTCTTTGGCAGTGACATCAATTCAGCAGTAAGTAATGCATTTTCTAGGACTGAGATTCAATTTAATGTCTCTCCAGTGAATGGAATGATTGAATGGTACTTGAAAAAAAAAATAAAATCCAACAAATGAGGCTTACTGTTAAGCTATTGTCAGCCCATAATTTAAAAGTGGAGGGTTTTACCCTCTTTTTCCATTTGAATTGTGGTTGATGTACCAAAATCTGCTAGAACTTCCTTGAACTTGGCTTTCTCTAGAAATCACCCCCAACCACGAAACATAGAAGGTGACAAGAATGGGTTTAGTGCTGGGTGATTCATCCAAGACTGAGGATCTTTAGCCCCTCCACACTCACCCCTTCCACTTACACGCTGAGACTCAGCAGAAATTGCAGATTCATTGAACACCAAGAAAAGGGACAATTTTGGGCTGTGCATCTTTGAGAAATATGGCACAGAACAATCTTTTTTTTTTTTCCCCTGGTAAACTGTGCAGTTTTCAGGAGTCAGTGTTTTACAACCTCCCTAAACCAAAATCTGCCTGCAGAGCTCTGGGTTTAATAACCTCCAGAAAATCTCTCCTCCAGAATTTGTCACATATTTTCCCTCTACAATTAGAAAAAAATTAGAAATTGCTGTAATTTTACAGGGAGTTCTCACTGCCTATGAATTAAAAACTAGCCTGAATAATGCTCTGGTGAAAAGGCAGCAAAAATAGACTGAAAAATAGACCAGCAAGGTAAGGGTTTAAAAGTTTATTTTCTTGCTGAGTGACTGGAGTTAGGCAAAGCCAATCCCCAAAGGTTTCTTTGCTGGTGATGCAGCTCTGAGGATTGCCAAGTACATACCCAACAGAGGACTACTTTTCTAAAAATAGTGATTAGGTCATTAACTCTATCGCCTTGTCTTGGTCCAAATGAACCTGGAGTGGTAGGAAAGGATGAGGGGATGCCACTGAGCACTTCTCACAGTTCTATCCTCTTGTCTCCTGCAGATGAGGGCTTGGAGGGAACCTGCTGTGACCTGTTGACACCATCATATCCTCATCGTTAAATATGGTGTGGTTTAGGCAAAGGGGGGAAATGGGGAGAGCCTCCGATTTGGGTTGTTTTGGGGTGAATACATGTATACGATTTTGGCATTGGGTTTGGAGAGTGTGCTGTGCCATGTGGGTGACCAGTGTCTGCCTCTGGCTGGGAAATGGAGTTTCATCTCACTGCTGTTTGAAAATGAGCTCTTTAATCAAAACTGGTTGTCTTGACAGCAGCAAAGGGGGAGAGAGAAAGAGAGAGAGGAGTTAAGCCAGCAGCACATCCTGGGTCTGTCTGGCCATGGTGAGCTCATCCCTGGTGATGCTCAGTGAGTTTCACTCCTCTGGGTGTCTGGTTGTGGATTGGGATGGGTTTGTGGTGGATTCAGATGTTTTGAGGTGGTCTGCAGGTGGATTAAGAGTGGGCACAAGGTGTGCTGGAGGCTTTCCCAGGGCAATCCCCAATTCTACAGTGGCATCTCTGTGTCACTTTACCTCTGAGCAATGTGAGACCTGGCTACTGAAGGCTTCTGACCTTGCAAACTGTGCCTGAAAATTCCATAATCTTGGTCTAAGTCAGAACCAGAAGTCTTTCCAGCAGGTTTAGGAGGGCCTGGTTCAGAGCCAATGCAGCCTGTGCCTTTGGAGAGTGTAATGTGAGGTACAGTTGGAATGATCTCTCCCAGACGTGATCCTTCAGGTTGAGGTTGGAGCACTCCGTGGGACAGGACGTAGAAGCAGTTTCCATAGCTGAGCTGCAACCCACTCCCAACATGCCTTATCTTCATCTCTCCCTGTATCTATTCACATGCAATCAAAAGCAGAGGGGTTAGGGATTAAACCTGCTCTGACTTACCCTGGGGGAAGCAACAGCTGGGTGTAGAGTGTTTGTTTTGGGTGTTTGTGCCATGGCAGAGAACGAGGAGGCTTCAATGTGAAGTGGCTGCAAGGTAAAGCACAACCCAGCTTCATGTCGAGGCTCAGCTTTGCTTGACAAGTTATCTCTAATTCTTCCTTGCTTTGTTGGTGGCTGCTATGAACAGTACCAGTGAAAACTCTGGGCAAAAATTATAATGCTACTGTCAGGATTAGATCAAAATAAAACAGGAAAACCCCATTTAGGAATCAACTACCACATGTTAATTCATCGCGTTTCCATGGACCCCATTTTTCCTGCCTTGTGCTTCAACAACTTAAATGCCCTGGTTTGTGGAACAGTTTGGATAAAAAGGGGATTGGGATGAGGGAAGATATTTGCTTAAAAAGTAAGTCAAAGGCTCCAACATGTGTTCTTGGCTGGTTAAATTCAAGATGAGGGGTTTAGGCTTCCCATGGGACCTCCCTTTCACAGCTCCCCCCTAATCCTCTGGAAATCGCCTGTTACCTACAGCTGTTGGGTCACCAGATGAACTATTTGTTCAATTATTCTTGGTCGTGCCGGCCCAGGCTGCCTCAAAGCTGCCGGCTCCGACCCTCGGCCCACTTCAATCGCGTCCGGAGGAGCCCCAGCCCGTTTGAAGCCCTCGGTCCTGCTCGCGGGAGCGTCTCCGCTCCCGCCCTCGCCCCCCTTTTTATCTCGCCCTGGCGTCCCCGAGAGCGGCCGGCGATGCTCCCGCGCCTGCAGGGGCGGGCTGGGAGGGCGGCTCCGCTGCCGGAGCGAGTAAATAATTACAAATGAAAGGGAAGATTAGCAGAGGCTGTTGCGACAAATGCTGCCGAAATGGTTTCTGGAGCGCTGGCGGTCCCTTCTAAAAGGAGCAATGGGCTGCAGCTGCCGTCCCTATGGCGATGCGAAGAAACGCTGGTCCCGCTGGGATCCCGGAATGAAAGCCTAAAAGCTAGCAAACCACAGCCCAGGGGGATGAGATGATGGACCGGGGCAGCTACACGTCATACAAATGGACGGGTAATTAACACAATTTTTTTTCCAGCTTTGTCTGCCCCCTCTGCCTCCATCTCCCAGACAGAAATGTCCAAACCCACCTAATAAATGGACCACGGCTGCTGAAAGACAGCTCTTGCCTGGCTCTGGAAATCCTCAGAGTTCATATTGCAGGGGAACTGAATCTTCAGCCTGTCTGAGATGTCATGAAGTTCCTAAGTGGCTTGTCCTGGCTTCAGGAAAAGCCCCATTTCAGTTTGCCAAACTTCCGCCTATTTAACCAAATGTTACGACAGCACATCACAGTTATCCAGAAATTCTGGGTGTACAGGACATGCAGGAAAAACCTTGAAGATCTTTAGATGAGACCTGAAAGAGTTGATTATTCATGAAAGGATGGGAGATGGCTTTGGGAAGCCGTTTCTGGTGGGTGCAAGGCTGAAAGCATCCCACACATCTGTCAGTGCATGGAGTATTCAGAGGCACAAGAAGCACACGAACAAGAGGACCTGTTCTACATTAGCTGTTCAACTCCTGGGGTGGTTGACTTGGAGGGTAAATTCACCTCGATGGCCAAGGCAGTGGTGCCACATAGTAAATAGGAGGGTCACTGGGATGGATATGCTGGTGATGGTCTCTGGGAAGATAAATGTGGGAAGCGTGCAGGCAATGGGTTTTAGTGGCTTGCAGAGAACTGATGGAAAATAGGGAGCTGTGTGGAAGATCTGGAAGAGCTGCCACAGCTGAGCATCCTCTTTTCAGTAGTCTGATGCCCCATCCCTGGAAGCACCCAAGTTTGGATGTGGCCTTGAGCAACCTTCTCTAGTGGAAGGTGTCCCTGTCCAGAGCAGGTGAGGGGAATTAGATGATCTTTAAGGCCTTTCCAAACCAAACCATTCTGTGGTTCTGTGATTGAGCTCTCACTGGCCATGCTGACCCTGGGAGGACAGGATCTGTTTGCATGAAGGCAGAGCAGCAGAACAAGAAGAAGCCAAGATGACAACAGAATCCTTGTCTTCTCAGCCATCCAGCCCTTTGCTAACCAGAGGGAATGGCAGGTTGGACCCTGATAATACTCTAATCATCAGCTCTTACATTAGAGGCAGCATCGAAGTTCTCCTGGAGAACTTTCTCCTAGAGCGATGGGGAAGCCCTGCCTGGATGGCCAAGGCATGCCCAAAACTTGATTATCCCATGGGATTGTGAGTTGTTAGTGTTTCTCTCTTCTTCCAGACTCTGAGCTTTGCCCCAATGAGCAGAGGCGTCACCTGTGTCACTGTCAGAAGTGGTATAGGACAAGGAGAGATGTGCTTCCCCTTGGGTTCATAGAATCCTAAAATGAATGGTTTGGGTTGGAAGGGACCTTAGAGATCATCCAGTTCCAACTGCCTCCTCTGGGCAGGGACAACTTCCACTATCCGAGGTTGCTCCAAGCCCTGTCCAACCTGGCCTTGGACACTTCCAGGGATGGAGTAGCCACAGCTTCTCTGGGCAACCTGTGCCAGGGCCTAACCACCCCCACAGGGAAGAATTTCTTCCCTGTGAATAGCCAACCTAACCTTCCCTCTTTCAGTTTGAAGCTCATATATTTTTGTTTCCCCCATTTGGGACTTGCAGCACAGGAGTAGAGGCACTGCAGCACTCCCTGCTTTGCTTCCCTCCCCACCTCCCCCACCCCCGGTTTCTGAAGTCTAAAGAAATGTACAACCTCACCACGACTGCATCCCCTCCCGACCC
>WAAG01022697.1:72063-94077 GCA_013390105.1 Tichodroma muraria
GACCCCCCTCTTACCTCTCCCCACCTCCCACCCCTTCTCCCTCCATCACCCCCAGGTCTCTTCCAGCTGCTCGCCACATCTCCCGAGTCCCAGCAATAGCTCTTGAAACATGTCAAAACACCATTAGCCCGTCCCGGGCCGGCCTGGCTGCTTTCCCCGGCCGAGTGGGCCAGGACAGGCTGGCGCTGACACATCCCGCCTGGCACTTTGAAGTCCTCGCCCGCGCTCGGCGGGGACAGCTGGGGCGTGCCACAATCCCCTCGGCCCTTTGGGCTAAGCCCGGCGTTTTAAAATAGTCCCCCCTCCCCTGCCCGGTGGTGACAACTGCACAATTATTTCAGACGCTGTTTATGGACCCGCGGCGTAACCGGAACCCGCGGAGGAGGAGCGGAGGTGAAGGGGGAGAAGGCGGCAGCCCTAAGTGGGTTTCACCCTAATTAGCAGCCCCCTTGTTTCTCACCGGGTGCTGGAAAACTCATCCATGCATGTAAAATTTGCAGCAGCAAAGAGATCCGTGGTGAAAACTGGCATTTTGTCACAATCCTTATTTTTTAAAGGATGGTTTAAACCCTTTGCATTTGTTCCAGGGCTCCCCAAAAGGCAACTCTACCTCCTTTCTGGAAAAGAGGTGCTGCCAGGTGGGTTGGGAATTGCCTTGGGTAATGCCTCTCCTTGTGCCTCAGTTTTCCCATTGGCAAAACAGGGATACGATGTCTGGTATGACCCCGTGAAAATGGGGGAAGGAACTGGGACTGAGCCGGTCTTCCTGAAACCAGTGCGGCAGTCCAGCTGCTGGCCAAGTTCCTTTGGAGAGGAAGGAATGTGACAAAGTGACACAAGGAGCTTCTCACCTGGAGCTGGGTTCCCAACCAACCCCAAAATGGGGTTGCAGCCCCTGCCCTCCCCCCCACCCCTCCCAGGCCTTCACCCTCGCAGCCTGGAGCATCTCTTTGTGATAGAATGGGATCCTTTCCGTGAGCCCTCAGCACCACCTAGTGTTCCCAAATATTCCCGGGGTTCCGTTCGCACATCCGGGACATGTCTGGTCACCGTGCCGTAGCTGGTCCCCAAGGCTAGGGCAGCATCCCACATCCAAAAGGGACCCTTCCAACTCCCAATTCCTACCTCTCTTCAGCCGTTTAACAACACAAATCCCCAGTGCAAGTTCTCAGGTGTGAAGGCTGCTCCTGAAAACTCAGCACCTGCTTCCCAAAGCATCCTCCTCTATGGGGATGAATTTACAGGGAAGGCTGGATTTCTTTGGCATCCAAAGTTGCTTCTGCAGAAAGTGTGGGGGATGCTGGTTTGCAGCACATCAGAGCTGTGTTTCCATTGCTTAAAGGTCAGTAGAAGTCAGGTTTTGAACTTGCTCTTTCCCCCTGACCCTAGGTATGGCTTTTTGTGGTACTTTTTTTCAGTTTATTGTAGTATTTTATTTTTTATTTATGTGGTATTTTTTTTTTAATTATAAGTTTTTAATTCAACTTTTAGGATTGAAAATTAAATGAAAGGTAGCAGAAATTATAAATGTTGGCTTGGGAAAGATAGTTGGAGCAGGAGTGATGGAGAGGAGGATAAGAAGGGGGAAGATAGTAAAGATGATGACTACAAGGAAGAAAAACAATTAAATATCAGGATGAATGACACTTCCCAATATTAATTTCAAAAGCAAAGGGCTCAGTGTTAACATGTCAAGGTGATGAACTGATTTTCTCTCTTTTCAGATGAAACTACCCACCACATCTGAACCTTCTGGTCCCTCACAGCTTCATGTCCCGTAATTTCACGATCATTCAGAGACATTTCTTCCAGCTCCAGGTGTTGAAGATGTACGAATTCCTCCCCCCAAATTCCTCTTGCTTTACTAGGTGATCTGGGTATGGCTAGCAAGGCCGAGCCTGGCTGGGGAGGTGGTATTCCTCTCTCTGCCACCGAGATGTGCCCTTGCTCCATCCTGCAGCTGGATGGAGGGGGAAAAGCCCAAATCAAACTTCCCAGAGTGTGAAGATTTAATTTTGCCTGGCTCCCAGGGACAATGTTGATGGCACAGCCCTGAGAACTGCCCAGCTCCCTAGCACCTCTCCCGAATGGGTCGCTCTCCATGTGAGGTGTTTTAGGGGAGCATTTCCTTGCCTTCCCACTTGTTGCTTTTCTTTAACTGCTCATCAGCTGTGAATTATTTTTTTATCCTGTTAAAATTTCCCACAGAGTTCGGCCACTTTGTGCTTCCTTTCGGGTGCTGTTTTCATCTTTAACCTTCAGCACCTCTCCCTGAACCTCCCTCTCTCTTGCCTGTCACTGTTTTCTCGTGCTCTGCCTTCTCTTTCTCTTCCTCTTCTTTTGTCTGGCTACACAAATTTCCTTTTCTGTCCCTTATTAAGGCTTTTGCCATGTCCGAGCATGCTACAGTTCTGGCATCCAGCTGGGACTGATGCAGTTGGAATCATATCAGAGCTGAGCCCTCCCTGCTTTTATTTAATTCTTGCCTGTTCTTACCCAGTTGTGGTCTCGGATCTTTTCACAGGGGGTGTAACAGAAACACTTGTGGGGGTTGTCTTTGCTTATGTCACCTTTCCTTGCCCAGTTCTGCCCCAAAGCAGTCCCTTTTCCTCCTGGCTGTGCACAGACGCTGTTTGCTCTCCACAGCTGCAGATGTGCCATACTGGATTTATTCATCTCCTCTTGCCACCTGGAAAACTCCTTCCTCTACCTCTTTGCAGGGCATTTGCAAGAATTAGGTCACATTTTGGGCAGTCCGGTGGGTCCCTTGTCATCTCCCCACGGCATTTTGCACTCCCATCTTTCTGTATGTGGGGACTGAAGTGGCCCATGGAGAGGAATAAATTTAGGTGATGGTACTGTGGAGCAGCTGCAGGTCTCTGCCCCTTCCCCTGTTCCAAGGTACTTCAACATCACTGGAAATCTGGGTTGCACATGATGGGTGAACACTCAGGTGACAACACTGAGATGGGAGGATGCTGTGAGGGATCATTCCCTGAGTACCAGGAAGGCTTAAGGAGGTGCCACCAGGAGGTGGCTCATTAGAAATGGGAGCATCTAAATACAAAATCTTTTGCTTGCATTACACAGGCAGGTTTTGTGGGTGCAGGAAGAGGGGAAGGAAAATGACACATCATCATTTTGGTTGGAAAATACATCAATATTCCAGCAAGGGACCAGACAAATATCTGTGTCTGGCCAGTGTGCCAGCTTGCTTTCCCATTTTCCTACCTCTTAAAACTGCAGGCAGCCTGTGCAGCTCCTCTCTCCGGATACGTGGCCACGTGGCAGACTCCTTCACCCGTCCCCTCTGCCAGCACAGGAAAATGAGGGAACTAATTTCCTGGCTCTGACATTCCATCATTTCCCCGATTAGTCTGAGCTGTTAGTTCTGAGCCCTCTCTGAGCATCACTCCCACGGCACGCTCCAGCCTGCATCCCAAGTTGCATCTGTTGGGACTGCAGGTATTGTCTAACCAGACAGCATACTGAGATGATTCCCAGAGAAGCAAACTCCTGTTTTCTTGGTCATTCACAGCTTTGCATGTTCATGTGAGGAGACTGCCAGGGTGTTATCTGCTGCCAGATCTCCTATGGATATGTTTAGGAACTGCACCTCTGTGTGAGATAATCAGGGAGAAAATAGACATCAGAAGGTGGAAAATTAGAGATGGGCAGGACACAAAAAAGCTTTTTTTAGGCCTCAAAAATCCCTAGAATAGGAATTCTGAAATTTTTTTCAGGACTGATTTCATTGGAAGGCAATAAGATTTAGAAAAGTTGCTGATCAGGACTGGTTTTTAGGCTGGATGTGCTGTGCTGACCAGTGCCTGTGGATAGTGAGGGCCTGAATAGGACACAGGTTTGAAGAATTTACAGCCTTTACATGTTGTTTCAAGGCTGTCTAAGGAACTGTGGAAGTTTTAAGAGTGGCTGAGCTCTAGGAAGTTATGGATATAAGTTGGAGATGATATCAGGTTTTGACATGTCTTATCAGGAATGATTGTTCAGGACCACTTGGAAATGAGACATTCTGCTAGGGTTCTGTGTAACCTCAGATCAGGGATGGTCTTTACTGCAATAAATACACCCAGAGAGGTTATTTTTTTCATTAGAGTAAGATCCACCCCCCTACACACCCTGTGATTTTGTTCTGCAAATATTTGAAGGTGCAAATTTCCTGGTAGCCAAGAAACATCAACATGACTCGGCAGAGCTTTGTGTAGGAACAAACTCCCATTTCAGAGTCAGGTTTAACTTAAGGTTTAGTTTTTAGCTGAACTCAGCCTTTCTTATGTAACAGCTACCGCAGTTTCATCACTCATGACCGAGACTTTCCCGTGGCATTTTTTTGGGTGTCATTTGCATTTTTGGACATCCCTTGGGGTTTTTTCATGAATTTGTAGCAACTCCCAAGCTAAATAATTCTTCATTTTTCCCGCCCTCCATCTCAACAGTTGTTTTCCTTCCATTTATTCCTCAGCCTCAGTTTTGGGGGTAGTTTTCTGGGGGGTAAATCCTTCTATGTGCCTGGAGTGTAAACCCCTCGATTAATTCTGATTTATTCCAGGGCTTGTGAGACACAAAACATCATCAGGCTCCTGGGACACTTGTGACACAATTTGATGAAGAGACAAGAAATACCTGCAGTTTGGCTTTTGTTTCTGGAAAACTTGAATTATCCCACCTGAAAAACACAGAGTGTTTGGGCATCCAACCCAAACACTGATAAAGGAGAGGATGACTGTGGGATGCTTCCTCCTTTCCAGCAGCACTTACCTCTCTGTGAGGTGAGAAAGATGGATTAATTGAGAATTATTTATTATTTAAGAACGCATCTGTTTAAACAACATTGTGGGACCAGGAGAGGGAATAGATTTGATGTTGATAAATCAAAATAGTAATATAATAATAAAAGAAAAAGGGTTGGCAGACAGCCTTCTAAACCTCGAGTCATTTATAAATTAAGGTGGATATATTTAAAACATTAAAATCTGGCTTTCTTACTACAATTTCCCTTTGGCAGGTGTAGTTGCTCTCAGTGCCATAAGTAGCTGCACTGCTCCCTAACAGTGAGTAAAACCCCGGGCTGGAATACAAAAGACCCTGTCAGATTTTCCTTTACAAATAGCTATAATAGCACTTCCTTCCCTCCCAAGGGTGTTATAAGGGTTAATTATTTAGCATTTGTAAAGCACTTGCAGGACTGGAGATGAAAGTGGAAAGTATTATTGAGGATAAACTCAGCTTTATAGCAGGCCTGGTCAGAAAATTTTATTTGGATTTGAAATATGGGTTATGAGTGGGGATCCTAGGAGGGGCATAGAAAGGAGGATCCTGGGAAGCATGGAAAATGGAAAATGAAGTGCTTTGAAGGAATTAATCAGGTTAATAAGTAATGCAGTGGTTTTGGAATGAGGGATGCAGGCACCTGGGAGGGGGGGGGGGTAACACCCGACTAGCTCCCCAGTATCCCACCCTGCATGAGGTGGGTAATGGGGAACTCTGATGGAAGGAAATTTAATCATTGTACAAAATCTGAGAAAATTAAGATCTGGAGGAGAAAAGCCTCAATTCAGCAAATCATGGATTACTTTTGTGGGAGAAAACTGCAAATTAAAGCACCTGATGTGCCCAGGAGTGGGGGATTTCTGTGTCCAGGGTCACCTTTCTCTCCCAGCTGGGGTTTGGGAGGCAGGGAGGAGGCAGGTGAGGCCGGTGCCACAGGCAGGGGAGGAGCACAGATCACCTGGGAGCAGGTGCAGCACCAGGATCACCAGGACAGGTAAGGCTCTGCTGGGAAGGGGAGGGGGGAGGTCACCGACACCATGCTATGAGAAGGGACCTCCTGCCTGCCCTTTATGGACCCCTCAATTTGGCATCCAAACTCCGCAGGGAGAGAAGAAAGGGGTCAAGGTGGGTGAACCACCACTGCTCCCAGGAAAGCAAATTTGGGAGAGATTTAAGTGTCCTCAGCCCACTGGGGTCTCCCCCTGCTCTGAAGTCCCCGTGGAGGGGCTCATAGCGGATTGGCTGCTGTCCTGCTGGGCTGGGAGGCAGTAGGACAGCCCAGCAAACCCGTAGTAACTTTTTCCAAGGAGGAAGTTGAAAAATAAATATGATGTGTGGGGCCCCGAAGCAGGCAAAGGTGAGAGCAGGGCAGCTTGGGGGCAGCAGGGCCCCAAAACCCCCTGTCGCTGTGCAAGGAGCCCTTGCTGGCTCCCTGCTCCACTCCCAGCCAAATTAAATGCAAACCCTCTGCCTCACAGCCAAACTGAAATTGCTGCTGCATGCACTGAACCAAAAACTCCCTCCCCACCTTCCTCTACCCACAGAAATGCCTAGAAAAGTCACTTCTAGCGCCTAAAACCTCACAAATTGGATTGGTACAGTCCCGGAAGAGTTCAAGGGCAGGCTGGATGGAACTTAGAGCAACCTGGTCTGGTGGAAGGTGTCCCTGCCCATGGCAGGGGGTGGAACTATATTATCTTGAAATTCACTCCAGCCTAAACTGTTCTGTGATTCCAGGATTCTATAAATACTGATTTTTGTGGCATTTTTGATGGTGATAATGCTGGGTTTGAGTTTATTTTGGGCTGGTAGCTGTGAGGGGTTATTGGAGTCAGGGCTGCCTCATCACACATCATGGAGCGAGGGAGGAAGTTCCGGGCACAGATGGCACCCACCCCTTTAGAAAGCACTTTAATCTCTTTGCCATCACGTAGAGGCAAAGAAAAATGGCTTTTGAAATGGTAAAGTGCATTTCCCCCAACAGACAATTTTTAAAGTCAGACATCACTGTCTTAAAACCACAAATAAACAAATGCAGGTCGTAAGAGAAGGAATGACAAAGTGCTCATTCTGAGGCCCTGTAATTAGGCTTTAGCTAATTTATTTTATTTCTCAGCTTTCTTTGCTGGGATGTAACTTCTTACTGCTTCCCTGATGGCAGGGCTCAGAGCAAGGATGGGGATGGAGAATCCATACTGGGGGCTTATAAAACAGGAGACAAATGGAGGCAGCCTAAGGAAGAGGAAGCAGAGAGCTGTATAACCTCTCCATCACTAGTTTTTATATCTCTCTCCCTCAGTGTCTCTTTCCAGGTAGATCCACTGTGTCTATTAAATAGACCTCTAGTCCAGCATCCTGAATTTAAAGCTTTCATTCCTGTGGGAACTTCCACATTGAACTTCCCCATTTCAGGAGGATGGATTATCTCGGTTTGTGTTCCCTGTCTGCAGCCACTGTATAAGCTCCTGCAGTACCTGATGGTCCTTCAGATACTTCCTGGCAACTGAGCCTAAGAGTTTCCAATGATGATAATGATAACTTTTTAACCTAAGTCCAAACCCCTTAAGGATCCTTTAGAGGCAGAAATGTTGCTCTCCTGCTTTTGCAGCTGCAGCTGAGCTCACCAGTATGAGGAAGATGATTGTTCTGTGTCACTGTTCACACTCCCTGGTGTGGACAGAGGGAAAAGAGAAGCCAACGATAATGGGATAAAATGGTTCAGCGTAGGATTTTAGCCTGACATTAATGCATTAGGGATCCAGCTCCTGTGGGAGCTAATGGAAGTGCTGCTATGATTAGAAGTGCCTCTGCAGACAAATAAGACAATGTTGGTAATGAGTGAGGCAGCACAGGGTACAGGAGAGCTTATCACGGTCAGTGATGCCTCTCCTGATACCTTTTGGGTGTCTCCTGCCATCTCTCTGTCTTTAGAGGCAGAGATATCTCAGCCTTGTGTCTGGACCACTGCCACCCCCATCAGGTGCCAGATTTGGGCTGTGGGATTATGTTGTATTCAGGGAGACATGCAGAGGACATGCAGGATAGAGAAGGGGCTGACTGAGGACAGTTTTTTGAGCACAGCACCTCAGCTGCTGTCGGTCTGTAGGTCTGGGTTTGATGTGCTCCTGCAGCTGCAGATTCAACACAGAAGCCCCTCTGGAAGGCTGGAAATAGCTTCATTATTTCCAGATATGCATCTCAGTGGCATTCCCCACCTCAGCCTGAGCTCAGCCTGAGTGGTTTCTTCACAAGTCATTTCTCCTCTTCCCTGAGTCACCCTTTCCCTGAGGACCATCCCTGTCACCCACAGATGCTCTGAGAGCCAAGCACAGGTCCTGTGGTGAGCAAAGCAGCTCTGGTGTATCTGAACTGCCTGATTCACACAGGTTGAAGGGCAAAGTTAATTGTAGGGGTGATGGCTGTCAGCTCTTCCCACTGGTGAACTTTTGACTGTAATTTCCTAGCTGGGGAAAATGGAAGTGATACCCTGACTGAGACACTATCAATGGACTTACAAAAAAAAAAACCCAACAAAACAACCAAAAAATACACAAAAAACCCCAACTAAACAACATCCCCACAAAAAAAATTAAAACAAAACAAAACAAAACAAAGAAAACCACCCCCAAACCAAAAAAACAAACCCAAAACAACAAAAAACTCAGGAAACCAAAAGAGACATTTGGAATAGTAAAATGGCCCAGGCTCTGGCTAAAAGGAGAGTCTGTGGCTGGCAGGGTAGTATGAGAAGAAGGAGGTGAAAGCCTAATCAGGCTCTCGGGCTCCTTACCATCCTCCAGATGCCTCCCCACGTGGTTAGGTGCATTAGCTATAAACCAAGAGAAAACCAGCTCCTCTGGGAGGTGATAAGAGCAGATGAAATAGTAAATCATTAAGCAGACACAGCGTAGAGCACCATAATAAACAGGGGTCAAAGAGCACGAATGACAAGCCAGCAGGGACGTGGGGGTGTTGCCAAATATGCCTGGGTTATGAGGAAAGGGACAAAGTCACATTCAGCAGGGATACCCTGGGATAGTGGCTGTGGCCACCAACACTAGCACCCACAGCTTGACATTTTCCCTGCTGATTGTAAGCATCCACTTCCTTTGGAGCTACAGGGATAAACAAGAGCTGTTTGCCCCAGGGCATAAACATAACTGTGGATGGTTTTTCCCCCTGTGCTTACCCATTGCATGTTTTCAGAGGAGGAAGAGAAGCAGGAGAAATATTTTTTCGATCATGTGTCCCAGCTGAGCCGTGTACTCCCTGCTATCAGGCAGGAATGGAGACCAGCAACCCCAAAAGAGTCCCCATCACCCCCTGAGCTCAGCCCAGATCAGTAAGCACTGTAAGGTGGCTGTGCATACCCCATTTAGCTGATCTTCTAATTGCAATTGATCAGTCTGTCCTTCAGGTCATCCCAGTTTGACTGCATTGATCTCAGGTGGAAAATCATCAGGCCCCACTTTATATCAGCCTTTAATATGTAACTGCAAGAGCTACATCAGTTATATATTTGACTGTATATTGCTGTTGTCATGTTATAATTATAGCATTAATACAGCATGATATGGCTGCAATCCTTCTTGTTGTGGTATTCTGGGATGGGTTTGGTTCTGCTTTCAGTTATTACTCTGATATTTCACCATTCCTCCTTGTACCTAATCTTAATTTCCCCTCTTTCCGTTTAAAGCCATTAACCCCATTTCATTTATATAAGATTCTCTACTCACCCAGAAAATAGAGATTTTTTCAACCCTCTCCATGGCTTGGGAATGCTGCTCTCGTAATCACAGGGGAACAGGTGGATGCTCCCCTCCCCCAACTGCCCCTTTCAAAGGATTACAAAGATGATTGTATTAACCCATTGGACTGTGCCAGCCCTGCTGGTAAACAGCATCTTGCTTTGATTTTCTGTTTAATTACCCAATGCACCTATTGTCAATAAATCTTTCCTTTTAAGTCATGAAATAAGGCAGAACCTTGCAGTGCTAACAGTGACCTGCAAAACTGCCAGCTCGTACCATGCCCTTTCCATGCACAGCTTTTCCACTCTTGGATTAAATCCCCCCTATATTCATCTTCATGAACCCACTGGGATAGCTCAGAGGAGCATGGTGAAGATAGGATGGAAACCAGCCTGGTGGCACTGCAGGGACATGGGCCCCATGTGCTGCCATGTGTTGCTGCATGGACTGGGGTGATGTTTGCACATGGAGCCAGTGTTTGCTTAGCTCGAGCTGTTGGATTAGCTGTTTGGTTAAACCAGCTCAGATCAGACAGATTGGTTGCAGGGATTTAGGAAATTAGTTTTAACCCAGTGGATTTTCCTGCTTGGGGACAGACTTCTCTGGGAGATGGTATCTGCACCAGCCTTGGACTTCAAGGGATGAAACAAGGTGCCCCTGGGACAAACTGACCTGAAATCAGATAGTAATAAAGCCAGAGAAACAACTCCCTTTCTCCAAGGCTGACAGCAATAACTCATGTTTAACCCCACATGCAAATTATCCCTTGTGCAACAGCAGAATAAGAACATTTTTGGTTTATATTTTCAGCAAATGGGGACTGAAACCCAAAATGCTGCTGGGAAGGCAGTTTCAGGATAATCAGGATGTCTGGGATGGGGAGGTCAGATCCAGATCCAAACCATGCAACTCCTGCTATGTTTAGGGACAGCATCCACTCCACAAAGGAGAAGATTTCTTCCCAGTGTTAAGTGTGGATTGGCACAGAGAAGTTGCTAAACACAGAAGGGAATCCTGGGCACCAGCAGCACACACCCTTTGTTATCAATTAAAACGTTCCTAATTGCCCAGGCTGACACCACCTCACACCAAGGCAGCCCTCAAACATATGGTCGAGCCCACATGAAAAAGCTGATCAGTCCTCAAACTAATTAAGCAAACAGCAAACAGGAGCTGGCTGGGTTTAATTGCTGTAATTCTCCCAGGAAATGGGTTCCCCAGCATCCTGCAAACCATGTGTGCGTGCACTCTGGCACAGAGGCTCCAGCAGTTTGGTGCAAGTCCAGTTTCAGGGATGGTCAGGAGAGAAAAGAAGGAGTGTGAGCAGGTCAGGAAGCAGGGAATGACTTGATATGTTTGCCCAAACCCACAATATTTGTTTTGTTTCCAGCAGCTTTTGGGGTATTTTTGAACGTGTATTTTTAACAAAATGCTTTGGTTTGTGGAATAGATTCAGGGTATTTTTCACCTCTTCCATGACCTGAAATAATTCCATAAATTTTAAAAAAATTTGGACTTTGCGCACCACTTCTGTGGCTGTTCATAGAGCTGAACAAAACCCTGCTGTTTAGCCCTAGACATTCCTGTTTTCCTTGTGTATTATTTCTCCTACCAGGTCCCAAAAAGCCCACCCTGTCCCGGTCTGCAGCAGATACCTGGGCTCATACTTGCAGAAGAGCAAGAAAAGCAGGACCAGCTGCTGAGAGGGATCCTTGGAATTAAAGGTTCAATCTGGGATGTGTCAGACATTGCAGCAGATTTGGGGCCTTTTTGAAACCACTGTGGCTTTTTTTGACATTTCCTAATCTTGGGGCAAGGACCTCAGACAGGTCCCCCAGGGGTTCCCAGTGCTCCTTCCTATTCCCATGTGCTTGGTCAAGCCTACTCCAGTCCTTCCTGAAAGGGAAATCCTCTTTTTTCCCAGTGTTATGATAAATAACTTGTGTAAATTGAATAATGATGTTGTTTTCCTTTGCCTTGTAGTCAGAGGAGGTTGACAGGATGGCGAATTTTAAGGGTCACGCACTTCCAGGCAGCTTCTTCCTGCTCTTTGGGCTCTGGTGGTCTGTGAAATACCCACTGCAGTATCTCAGCCAGAAAGTAAATAAGAAATCTCACAGGACTTACTGTTTCCAGCGTGTGGATGCCATTGAAGGGGGAATCAAAATCCTCTTTTCTCTAATAGGTAAGGGTTATATTTCACTTGCTATGCCAGTATTCACCTAGCCTGCAGTGATGACTGTACAGGAGCCCTGATTCCAGAGAAACTGGTCTAGATGTGGAAGGATCAGAGAATCTTTAAGGCTAGAGAAGACCTCCTAGATCATTAAGTCCAACCACTAACCACTGCCAGGTCCACCATTAAGCCATGAACCTGAGCACCACATCTACATGTTTTTGAACACGTCCAAGTATGGTGATTCCAGCGGTCCCCTGGGCAGAATGGATGCATTCTTGATGTCCATCTTGACTTGATCTCTGGTATAGTTTGATGTGGAGAAGCAAGTCTCATACCCCTTCCCAAAGCTGAGCTGCCATTAACAGGCCTGATTTTTCCATCCAGTCTTTTCTCCCTAGAGCAAACTCACCAGCTCCCACTCCAGAACCCCCAGCAGCAAGGAGTAGCCTCAGTTATTGCAGATAAACCCCCAGAAACTCCATGCTCTTGGGTGTCCTGCAGGGATGCTGGCAGAGCAGTTCGTCCCCGATGGTCCCCACTTGTACCTGTACAGCGGGGAGAAGCGCGACTGGGTGAAGCTGATGAACTGGCAGCACACCACCATGTACCTCTTCTATGGCCTCTCCGGGGTGGTGGATGTCCTCACCTACATCTCCCAGGTGGTGCCGCAGGGTCTGGATCGCCTTATGCTGGCCGTGGCCGTGTTCGTTGAAGGTTGGTAGAAGGTGGTGCTTAATTCGGGGCTCCAAGTCAGAGAGGGACTAAAATTTCCCTGACCAGGATAATGGCTCCAGATGTCTCTGGAGATATGACACATTGCAGGGGATATATTATGGCAGGCTGGGAGGGAATGAGATGGGAAATTCAGTCACAGATAGGTTCTGGTTCGGGATTTCTGGGGCTACTGCAGTGCAGAGCAGCAGAATGAGGTTCCTTGTTATAATAAATGGCAGGTGGACTCTACATTCCTCTGCCATCCACAGGCTGTTCTCCTGCCCCATGTTCCCCCGAGAGACATTAATTGCACTGGAGGCATCATTAGCTTCATCTGCTTGCATGGCACACGGCAATTTGAAGTGATTTATTTTGGTTTCAGCACATCATGATATTATTCTGTCTTCAGGCTGCCTTGTAAGTCACCAGCTGGGATTCCAGACCCCTCTTGGATCATAGAATCATGTAAATGCTTGGTTTGGAAGGAAGCTTAGAGATCATCTAGTTCCAACACTCTCCCATGGGAAAAGAAGGTCTTGTTTATATAGAACCCTCCTTAATGAAGGCACAGCTCCTGTTAGTTTTCCTCTCCCGATCACAGCAGTTTTTGAGGTAGCAGCAGCAGGGGCAGCTCCACATGAACAGTTTGGCATGTAAGACCAGGAAATCTATCATTTACAGCTCCCAAAGAATGTTGAAGTTTAGCAATAAGAAAGAAGGACACAGCAGAAGCCTGGCTAGAATGGAAGGGTCATCTGAGGAGGTGATGGCACAGATGTGGGAAGAGAACTGCCCTGTCCTTCGTCACTGTATTGCTCAGATCCTCCTGCCTCAAGGTTGGGCATCTCATCCTTCCAGGATGCTGGGATGCCAGGAGGCCTAGGGGATGGTGCTATGTGGAGCCCCTTCTTTCCATGATGGCCTGTCTCAATTTGCCATCCAGGCAGGTGATTTACTCAACTCGGTGGCCATGGCTGTTGCTGTTAATGCTGCTCAAAGCAGGGCTCGTGTTTTGGCAGGTTGTCTCTTCCATTACCACGTCCTTCACCGCCCCATGCTGGATCAGCACATCCACTCCCTGCTGCTCATCGCCATCTACGCCGGGGCTGGCAGCACCCTGCTGGAGGTTTTCCTGCGTGACAACATTGTCCTGGAGATGTTCCGAGCCAGCATCACCATCGTCCAGGGAACATGGTTCTGGCAGGTCCGTTCTGCCTTCCCAGAGCAAGAAAGCAAAGGGAAAAGAGGGGAACAAGTTGTACATCACATATCAATCACACATCTCCCAAGGATCATTTTGCCAGGCTCACTTCATAAATAGCTCATAACCCAGAATGAAAATTTACTTATCACAGGTCATCTCTGATGGCTGGTCCTGCTGCAAGAGCTCATTGTTTTGGCTTATTGCTTCTCCAGGGGGTAGAGCAAAAGCAAGTGGGCAACATTTTGCAGTACCTAATAATAGTAACTATTAATTGCTTAATGTGTCTAATGCTCCCTGCAGCCCTCCCTCTGGTTTAGTGGAAAGATACAAACCCCACCAGCAATAAAACAGCAGAGTTAAAATACAGACAGCTGCTTGCTTTGGTAGGAGTTGGAAAAGCAAAGAAATCAGTTGGAGATAATTGCTCTCAAAACTAAGCTGTCAAAAAAAAACCCAAACAAACAAAAAAAGAAACAAAACCAAACCAACCAACCCCAAAAAATAAACCCCCCCCAAAAAATAACCAAAATAACCACCCCATGACCATATCAACTTTCCCTTCTCTTTTTCAAGGCTGCACTAGCTCAAACCAGCCTTTATTCAGAGTTAAAAAACTGGGCTGAGCTTGTAAAATCTAAGTCTGGAGTTTTTAAAGGATGGTTTGGAGTTTGGAATGCTGAGGGACAATTGTGCCTAGATATTGAACAGAAAGAGAGATATCTTGGGCACATATTGGCTTTGTGTGTCCACTCATTGCAAGTATGGACTTCACTCTCTCAGCAAAATCCTCTGTCCTGGTTAAGACTCAAGTTCCTTGGTCACTACATGTGAGGGTGATGAAGCTCTGGCACAGGTTGTTTAATGTCCCTTCCAACCCAAACCATTCTGGGATTCTGGGATTCTATAATTTTTTTTCCCAACATAATTGTTCCACCAACTTCTTGTTCCACCCAGATTGGTGTCGTGCTGTTCCAGCCATGGGGAGGTCCAGTGTGGGATGAAAATGACCACAGCAACATCATGTTCCTCACCATGTGCTTCTTCTGGCACTGGGCAGCTGCTGTGGCCACTGTGGCTGTGAACTACACCTTCACTTACTGGTATGGCCGGGACAGGGGCTGGGACAGGTCTGGGGCAGGTCTGGGGTAGGCAGGCAGGGATGTCTGCAGTGACACAGACGTAACCCAGCCCTTCCTGCAGTACAAAATCACAGCTGAATAAGCAGTCCCAGGCTACTGCAGGTTTTAGGGCATGGTATTTGTTGAGTGCACAGAATGCAAAACAGTGTCAGTGAGAGACACAGGCATTAAATGGGGAGAACAACTGAGTCCCTAGAGGTGCTCCTGGAAAGTCACACTGCTTATTTTCCTCTGCACTGAGTGCTGAAGTCAAACTTTAACTTGATAGAGACATTAAAACATTACCAGGAACCCCTCACACTTCATCCCCTGCCTTGAAAGGATTTCAAAGTGGTTGAAAGTCACTGAATTCTTAGAGGTACAAAAACTAAAACATTATCAGCTCCCAGTAAGGAATACTCTCAGGGATGCTGTGTGAGCTACAGAACAGATAGTTCAGTCCATGCCATCAAATAGACTTTATACAGAACAAAAACCATTCAATCTCCCATCAATAGCATTTTAGGACCTCTAGAATGAGGGTTCTGGTGAGTGGCATTAGGTTGGGGATTTTTCTAATAATGATTTATTGCTCCTGTGCTACAGTTGTCTCCAGAGGTTCAGGAGAGGCACTGGAGAGCCCTACATCAGCCTGGGGGTCCGGCAGCAGAAGTGTGACCACAGCTCCCAAGCTGCCTTCTTGAACGGCTCTGATGAAGAGTGAAGAGGGTGCAAATTCCTGCTCCAAATACATGAACAGTCCTTTTTCCAGAAGAAACACATCTAATGAAATATTTTTGTTTTGGAAAAATTGAGAGGTGCCCCCGTGGTGCTGCTGGGAGGAAGGCTGAGCACACAGGGGTGGCTGCCCTCCATCCATACTTGAATATCTCTGGCTCAGACACAGGCACAGCTTGAAGTGGTTTTTAGCAACAAAACAAAGCATGGAAATTCAACATCACAAGATTGCTCCATCCTATGGGCTCCCCCATGTGGTCCCATAGGGATGGAAGACATCCTTTGGCCAGCTGATTTTTCCAAGAGCCTGGAGGCTTTGACCTGCCATGACTGAAGTCAGGGAAATCTCCAGGCTGAGGTCATGCACCTCTGGAGCAAGACATCACCCCAAGGAGGACAAGTAAGAGAGTGTTGAATGTGAGATTATGGCAATTTTTGCAACACCAAGGTTTGATTGCACACAATACAAATGTTATTACTGAAGCTTTGAACTAAAGAGGGGTTTTGTTAATCGTTTTCATGTTCACTTAAAGGCTAAGAGAGTAAATAAATGTGAAATAAAAATCCTCACTGAGCTGATATCCTTCAATTTAAGACTGATAAATTATAGAGTGTGTAATAATAGCTTAGAAAAATCCATCCCTCAGACCTGCAAAGCTTGAAGGACTGTAAGATACACAACTATGCAGCAAGGATTCATGAAATGTCCCACTTTTCCACTGAAAATAAACCCCCTCATCTTGGAAAGCAAGATAAAACAGGCACATGTTTTGTTTTTAGGTTGCCTTTACTAGCTAATTGCTTGTAAAAAGTGACTGTAAATGTCACCTCCTAGACAGGAGGAAAATATGCTAGTAGTATGGGGATTAAAAAGAAACCCCTATATATATACATCTATCTATATAAATAAATAAAATAACCAGCAGCACAAGATAAATTGCCATTGTTCATGTCTCAAATCCCAGAGCTAGAAGGATGCTCTGCACTGAGATCTTCTCCCTGCTGTGTAGTGGGGGATGGATGGCAGATTTTTTTGCTCATATTCATGACTGCACAGAAAAGCAACTCCTGGCAGGTCCAAGGGAAGGCAAAGCTCATCCTTTAACCCTTTTCCCCTTGTGCAAAGAGCCTGCCGCAGACTACAGAGACTGCAGCCTGGATTTTATTGCTTATTAACAGTGCTATAAGGAATATCTTTCTTTGAATGCCAGTTTTCCTGTATATCCACTGCTAAGCTGGTTTATTTTGCAGGGCTGGATGCTGGGAGGTGCAAACAGACTGGGCATGATGAGAGTGAAGCAGCAGAGCTGCATCTTCGTAAATCCATCTTATAAACTCATGAATAACCACTGAACACGAGGAGCATTTTGTAGATATCTTTTTTTTCTGCGAAGGCAGAATAGTTTCTCCAAACATCACAAGTTCCTTTGGCTGCTCGGGGGAGACACAACTCATTCTGCAGATGCCACCTGCTAATGGCAGAGAATCCCCCACTGTGAGGAAGGGGACAAACCTAGTTATTGGGAGTGCTGCAGGACAGGGATGGGTTCTTTGAAGAGCAAAAAAGCCTTGTGTGATGCTCTGAATTATTTCTGGTCTTTTGTGAATTATTTTCTTTTAGGAAACAACCCAAGCATCATTATTCCCATTAAACAGCCAGGGGAGGGCAGCAGCTACAGTTGGACTAGGAAAGGATCCAGTCATACGGATGCATCCATCAATTGCAGCATTATTGTTGGTTGCAGCAATATTCCTCCTTCCCATCCTTGAAAGCCAGAGGTTTTTTCCATTCCAGGGCACACAAATGAAAGCTGACTGTGCTTTTTAAAAGGACTCCTTGCTTTTGGAAGTGGGATAGGGTTTATTTAATTCTTCACAGCTCTTAATCAAGTTGCTGTCTCCTTTCCCCCCTCCTTTCTTTAACCCCAGTCACTGTACGGCAACAAAACACCTTTTCCCTCCACAGCACCCAGTGTCTGGAATAGTTTCTATTTGCCTCATTAACTCCCTGCTCCCACAAACATCCCAGGACTGTCTGCAAAGCACTCACTAATTTGTTTTCCAGCTCTGGAGCACATTCTTTTCCAAGGTATGAAGGTCAGCAAAGGAGGAGAGATCCAGCCTGTGATTAAGGAAGGAAATATAGTTTGGGTTCATTTTTGCATGAGAATTAATGATTTTCATTTCAACTAAAACCAGTTTGTAAATAGTTTAGGTACCCAAACAAGGTATGAAGGTGTCTGGATGAGTGGTACAGAGATAGTTTATTATATAGAGGTGTAACCATAAGCCATCGTCACATTTGTTTCTGGAGTGATGGATGTTTTAGGACAGTCCTAGATGGAGACTTGCTTTTTACAAAACTTTAATATCAAACGTTTGCTCTGGATCATGCTTTTCAGCATATAATGTTTGGACTTGATGATCTTGGAAGTTTTCTCCAACCTAAACCATTCTATGATTCTATGAATTGAGTTAAAGTGTCTCGGTACTGGACCCATTGGCGATGCAGCTGGAGTGAGCTGGGAGTGTGTATCCATACCCACACTGATTGTAGAAAGAACAGGATGCCCTAGGTGGTGTCTCAGGGATGTTTTTTTCTTGTGTAACTGTAGCCTGATGTGCAATTTTGTCACTCAGGTGTCCTGCCCATCCACGGCCAGAAGGAGCTGCTGATCTCCTACTCTTCTCTTACAATGGAGCCCAGACAGCACCCCCAAGGCAGCCAAAGGTCCTGGCAGCTGCTCTTGCTGCAGCTGGAAAGACAAACCCTTCATCAGGACCCAGCACAGCCCATCCACGAGCCACTGATTCCTGGGGCAGAGATGGGATTTCCCGCTGCCACCCCACACAGCCACTTTTACATGGTTGAAATGAAGGTGTGGCAGAAGAACAAGCCCTGCCTCTGCTTTTACCACCTGCTTTACCTCCTGTTGCCAGTTTATCAAAGCTGGTGTTAGCATTCATCATCATCATAATAATAATACTTTGCACTTCCCAAACAACCATCCATCTTCAGCACTTGAGCTGCTGGCAAACCTTTAATTAGATTGTGCCTCCCACCACCTCCAGGAAGGAGACAAACATTATCACATTTTTTCATTAGCACTGAGGCTGATGATGAACCTTCAGGGAGAAGATGTTGCAGTTACAGTTGAGAAAAAAAACAAAAAACAAAAAACCAAAAATGTGAAATCAAATTCAATTCCGGGTTTTGTTTGAGGAGCTAGAGGGGGGTCAGACAGAGCTCTGCCACCATCAATCTCTTCCTAGGAGTAAAAAGGGGTGTATTCCGTAAGGAACTGAAATGGAATCACATCCATTTGTGCCTACAGTGATTTTAGCATGCACAGAGTGTCAGTGACCTGCTAGGGGATTTGGGGGGGATTCACTATCTTTTCTCCCAAACATCTGTCAAAATAAAATCCTCATTTTTCTCATGGGGATAGTTTAAAAGAAACCTCCTTTTCTCAACTATTTAAGGTACTGAAAACTTCTTTCACTGTCTGTAACTTAAGTTGCCCTTTTCATAGAAGCTTTCTCTCTGGCCTTTACTCTTTACAGTCCCTTTATGGAAAAAGGTACATTGATCCTCTGTGTAGATACTTTCCAGCTGGGCCTTGTTTCCTCCTGTCACTCTCCAGCTGCTGCACTCCCACCTCACTTTTCCCCACTTTCTCCAAGGGCTTGACTCCTACTGCTTGGGAAGCAGCATCTTGCCCTTTGGGGTAGTGGTTTGTAGAAGTGGGTGGTTGCAGAAAGGAAAACTGAGCTGAAAGAGGTCCCTTTCAGTAGATGGTGCTGCTGCTTTTTTTCCCTGGAAAAAAGGTGTGGTTTTTGTTCTGCATTATTTTCAGAGGTAGGTCTGTAAGGAAGAACTCCTTTGAGGGTTGTATTTCTCTCTATGCTTGGATTTAATGTTGTAACAAGCTCCTAAGCTTAAACTTGGGTGAAACTGCATTTGTGGAAACCCTTTTGCTACTGTGGGCTTCCCAGGACCCTTTTGCAGGTGTACTCATTCCTGTTCCATTCATCCTGCTTCTCAGGCAATGTTGGAAGTAAGCAGTGATGGGTGTATGGCACAGCCTCTAGTTTTCCTTCCTTCCTCTCACTTGATATGAAGACAATGGGAATAAAAGGCTCCTGGCTATGGCTTGGTGGCTTTTCTGGCTGTGCTGGACCACAGCCCATTACCCTGGGGAGGCTGCTTTGCTTCTGTACTGCTCCAGCCTTGGCTTTCTGTGGGATGCTGGCTCACACGTGTGGCTCTGGGCAGGGCTGGTCCTGCAGGCTTGCTTGGGGTGGGTTTGGCAACATGAGTGACAGAAATACACAACTTCCTAGGAGAACTGCTGGTTTGGGAATGTGGCTGCCCTAGGGTCAGGGGCTTGGGCAATACTCTGGGGTGATGCTGAATGTTTCTGCACCATCACCTGGATGCTGTGGAAGGACATGGGGACATGGGGGTGGCCTGAGGTGTTTATTTGCCTGAGGCACTTGAGCTCCTCGTATCTGCAGCCATCAGTGGGATAGGAAGCAGCTTCGAGGTGGCTTGTGTCTGTGATTGCTTGGTGAGGGGCAGTAAACAGACTGCCTGCCCATCCTTTGGGGTAAGAGTGCCCTCCCACTTCTCAGCTGCTGTGGGCTGGGAGGTGAAAGTCACAAAGGCTCTGTTCTGGTTTGCGAGCTCCTGGCTCAAAATGTCCTGTCCTCAGGCAGCTTTTATAAGTTTGGACCCCCTAAAGGGTTACTCTCTGGGTTGAGTACTCTCAGAGTACTCTCTGGGTTGTTCCCTGGCAGCCCAATTCCCAGACTTCCAGCAGAGGCCTGTCAGACCTTGCTGCCACCTTATCTCTTCTTGTCTCTTCCCCCAGTCATCCCCAACCCCATCCTAACAATTGAATATACATGGTTGCCATGGGAACAGGAATTGGCTGCATATCCTGATTTTTGTGGCAAACTCCAGGAGAGGTGTTGGCTGTTTTTTTAATAGCAGACAGGAGGTGGCCCAGGTTGTGAAAGGTGGTTGACTCAGGGTGCTTTGAACTGTCCCACAGGATGTTCGGCTCCAAACATCCTGTCTGAGGGGCACCTCCCCATGGTGGCTTCTCCCTTTATCTGACTCTTCTGAGTAATAACCTCCTTGTTGACACATCTGGAGAGGGAGAAGGACAGGCAGGAGTCACAGGTAAACTCTTCCATCCATACACTGGTGAGCAGCTGTGCCATGGACATGGCTGCTGGAACTTGGAAAGAAGGGGCATGGGAAGAATATCCATGAGAGACAAAGGTTCAGTGTGATGACAGCTGTGGGTGAGGCTGGTGGGAGTGGTGCTGATGGTGCCAGAAATCTCTGGCTTTAGCCTTTCTTTAGGGGGTTATTGTGTTTTGGAGCTGCATCATAGCAGAGGATGGGGGTTGTTCAGCCTGAAGAGGAGAAGGCTGTGGGGAGCCCTTAGAGCCCCTTCCAGTGCCTAGAGGGGCCCCAAGAGAGGTGGAGAGGGACTCCTGGAGTGTCAGGACAAGGGCAATGGCTTCCCACTGCCAGAGGGCAGGGTTAGATAGGATATTAGGAGTAAATCCTTCCCCGTGAGGGTGGGGAGGCCCTGACACAGGGTGCCCAGAGAAGATGTGGCTGCCCCATTCCTGTAAATGTCCAAGGATGGAGGAAGATTCACACAGAAAAGACCCTCCCAAATGTCTGCAGCCAGGTGCTGAGCTTGCTCTCTGCACATGAAGTGCCTCTCCTGGAATGCTGATGGGTGCTTGTGGGGAACTCTGGTGTCTCCAGAGGGACAGCAGCAATCCCCTCCACTAGAGTAGGTGGGATCAAAATCATGGATGGTGATGGATCTGGAGATGCAATGGCTCCAGGGGAGAGCCTGGAAGTTGGGCAGAAATGCTGTCCTTCTCAAGCTGAGCCTGAGGAGCTGCAAGCAGTCAGGCATGGCTTTGGAAGGACAGCAGGCAGCTCCTGGGTGGTGATTAAGCAGGACCATCACAGCCTGGAAGCTGTGGAGGGAGAAGGGTAGTTCAGGTAATAACTTCTGTCTGCAGCCATATTTCAAGTGCTCTGACAGACAGACCAGCTCCCAGGAGGAATAAATAACCTGGTGTCCCTGCTCTTTCCTGGCTGCCACTTACTTGGAGTTAAATGAGCTTTTATGTGAGTGTGGGATCCAAAGCTGGAGTGGGGAAAGCCAGTGGGTCAGGGGTACTGGGGTTGGGCTGGTCAAGGGGCTCAGTGAATGTGGGGGGTTGTTTTCCTGCGCTTCAAATATGTGAGCTGTGCAAGTGGACTGTTGCTTGGAAACGCCTGGGTTTGCTGCAGAATAGTGGCTGTTTTATAAGAGGAGATGGGATATATATATATTTTTAAAATTTATTCTTTTTTTTTTTTTGTGATTGAGTGAGTGAGGTACATGCAAACTTCTGCTTGTCTGATGGTGGTTTGGGACATCCCTGCTACAAGAGGGATGCCCCAGGACATGGCTGGATTCTTGGAAGTGTTCAAGGCCA